>JAWPHD010006122.1:0-150340 GCA_037043455.1 Cyrtodaria siliqua | reverse complement strand
CACAGATTTATAAGCTGCAATTCCAGCCTCATCTTGCGATGTCTCTTTTCCGAGCCAGAAGTGGATATGTGCTTCAAGGGAACCCTTCGTCTCTTTGATCTGCAATAAAGGTCGAGTAGGACAGAGGTTAAAGGTCAGAATACATAAACAAGATGATGATATGATGGAGTAAAATTATTTTCCAATCATGGGTCCTCCAGAACATACAAAAAATTGTAATTAAAACACGCAAAACAAGTCAATATAAGGACGTTGTATAAACTCATGAAAATGGTTAAATAAAAGACTGAACATGGAAAACACATCAGTTTGAATATGTTCTACTTCACAGCCATATGGGTGCATGTTTATAAAGTGATTATTAAGGGGTCCAATATTTCAATTTCCTCATCCGTCATAATGTTCAATAGTAATTGAGTGCAGACAAAAATCACAAAAAGTAAAATTAATTTTCATCCACATCAACTTCTGTGTCTTTAAAGCCCCTCCCCCTTGCAAGTAAGATGTTATTTTAGAACTATGACGTCTTTGTTCTAATAGGGTGGCTTTGATATCCTTCAAATGTTCATATCGTGATTATCGTCGGATTTTAAAAGGACATACAGCAATCTTGAGTTTTATATCAAGCATTAAAATTAGCATCTTGATTTATTAATCCTGTATCATTTTGACTTGAAAATTGCTTGCATATAATTAAATGAAAACATGAGATTTCAGTTGTCTTCATTATTCTACCAAATGTTTTAATATATTATTGGTGGAATATATGTATATATACATATAGCACATAGAAACACAATTTAGGCACATTATATCATTTCCTTTTTTTTGTGATTTAGTTTTCAAATATCTAAAATTTAAGATGCAAACATGCTTTAAAAACAGACGTAACTGAGATATCAATTAACATTTCGTCACAAGTAAAAAGAACAGGATATGGACAGTCACTTTGTCATAAAAGACGAAAAAAGTTTGACCTAAATTAACTCAAGCATAAAGACCTAGTAAAACTATTGTTATGCTAATTTCTCCATAACATACTTAGTGTATTAACTACTGGATTTTAACACCTAAGTTATCAACAGACAGAGATTTCTCAAAGAAAATCATTAATTCTCTCTTATACTCAATAAGAATGGAGTATTAAAATAATTAGCTCCTTTACTCACTCACAAAAGACTATAATTAGCTCCTTTACTCACTCACAAAAGAGTATAATTAGCTCCTTTACTCACTCAAAAAAAGAGTATTTATAATTAGCTCCTTTACTCACTCAAAAAAGAGTATAATTAGCTCCCAAAAAGAGTATAATTAGCTCCTTTACTCACATAAAAAAGAGTATTTATAATTAGCTTATTTACTCACTCAAAAAAGAGTATTTATAATTAGCTCCTTTACTCACTAAAAAAGAGTATTTATAAATAGCCCCTTTACTCACTCATAAAGAGTATAATTAACTCCTTTACTCACTCAAAAAGAGCATAATTAGCTCCTTTACTCACTCAAAAATGAGTATTTATAAATAGCTTCTTTACTCACTCAAAAAAGAGTATTTATAATTAGCTCCTTTACTCACTCAAAAAAGAGTATAATTAGCTCCCAAAAAAAGAGTATAATTAGCTCCTTTACTCACATAAAAAAAAGAGTATTTATAATTAGCTCATTTACTCACTCAAAAAAGAGTATTTATAATTAGCTCCTTTACTCACTAAAAAAGAGTTTTTATAAATAGATCCTTTACTCACTCAAAAAAAATATAGTTAGCTCCTTTACTCACTCAAAAAGAGTATAATTAGCTCCTTTACTCACTAAAAAAGAGTCTTTATAAATAGCTCCTTTACTCACTCAAAACGAGTATAATTAGCTTCTTTACTCACTCAAAAATGAAAGGGATTATCTTAATAATTCACTTATACTTGCTTAGAAAAGAGCATTTAAATAATTCACGTTTAAATTTACTCCCTCCGAAAGGAGTATTTAAATAATTCACGTTTAAATTTACTCCCTCCGAAAGGAGTATTTAAATAATTCACGTTTAAATTTACTCCCTCCGAAAGGAGTATTTAAATAATTCACGTTTAAATTTACTCTCTCCGAAAGGAGTATTTAAAAGTTTCACACTTACATTCCTTAAAAAAGGGACGTAGGGCAATCTTGATTTTTTTTTAAAACTCGCTGTGTTCCGTTCTTTTTTCTAAAAATTATATTTGTTCAATCATTAATATTAAATATAAGAATAGCATTCAATTGTTTTTGCATATTATTAACTGTTGATTATGGGTGTCCAATCCATATACGAATACAGCCATCATAATGTATTTCAGATTCATATTCAATGGCCATATGCACTATTGTTTGGGGCGCTTGTTTCAGCCAAAGGTTTTCTGGCAATTGCAAGAACAGTTTTATTAATACAGACATATATAATAGATCAATTTGAACTGGAATTTTTAGTGGTAGATAAAAAAATACCTTAATTTTCAAAATAGGTTGAGAAATAAATATTGTACTGACAAAATGTTTTTCTGGTGGGGCTTTTTACATGTAAATTCCTTGTTCCTGGGCCAGCAGAAAATTATAAAATCTCAAAAAACTTCAGTTTGCCCTAATATTTTGTTATAAAACTTTCAGAGTGTCTTAATTTACATTTATCGAACACATTAAATCCACTTTTGGATAAAAATTCTATAAAAAAATATTTTTTAAATTTTTGATGCATCCGGATTTGCATTGAAAATGCCCTATCAAAAACAATCTTCGCATGCGGAGTTTTTATTTCTGAACCGATTTTGAAAATTAAGTTTTTTTTATCTACCACTTAAACTGTCTTGCTTATGTCCTATTTTGAATTGTCCAAAAAATCTTTGGCTGAAACAAGTGCCCCGAACAATAGTTTGGATGTTTTATCCCTACGCTTTAATTACTCTTATTCAAATAGTTTGGTCTGGAAAACTGGACGACTCAGCTAGTTTGATCTGAAAAACTGGACGACTCAGCTAGTTTGATCTGGAAAACTGGAAGACTCAGCTAGTTTGATCTAGAAAACTGGACGACTCAGCTAGTTTGATCTGGACAACTGGACGACTCAGCTAGTTTGATCTGGAAAACTGGACGACTCAGCTAGTTTTGTATTATAAATCATTAATAATAATTCATATGATACTTTTAGGCTCGTACAAATTCTTGTTGCTTGATCATGAAGTACATTTTATCTGAATTATATGTTTCAACTGAACAAAATAATTCCCATTTGACTGAAATAATATTGATGATTTAGCAACAAAATGCAGCGAAGACGTCAAACTTTCCAAACTGAACATTTTCATTAACAAAAATTAACCGTAACAGGCGGCTTAATTTATATTCACATTTCATATGAAACTGAAGCACATTATGAAGGTACTCATTTACATTTGGACCGACACCAAGCACTCTTCCAGGCCTAATATACATCAAACTTTTGAGCACAAGAATCAGACTCAACTCAAAATCTAAACATTTTTAATTCCAAATACAAACAATTTTACAAGCAAATTACTATATTTACTTACAGAAACGAGTAATTTTAAAAGTAATTTAAAAGAAAATGTCTGAAAATCACAATTCTTACCCATACTTTTGTGTTGATAGGGTTTGCAAAAAATGAGATTTTGAGTCTGAGTCTGATTCTTGTGCTCAAACATTTGATGAATTTAGGCCCAGGTCACCTCCTGTCCTTTTAAAAGAAATTGTTTTATCTATAAAAAATAAATTTGCTTCAAAATACACAAATAAACAATTTAAGATTAGGTAGTTTTTATTAGCTTTACTACATTTATTGCAGTTTACTGATTTCATAAACACATCACAAAATTAATCAGGCAGGTTTACTAAATTGTTTTGTGATCTCAAGTGGAAAATATAAAATATGTATGAGGGAGTACAAAAGTTAGAGGGGTGTGGTGCATTAGATCTGAAAGGGGCAAATGGAAAATAAGGTAGTCTTGATCACTTGACTGTAAATACAAACGTCTTGACCCTATGTGAAGAAAAATAATTCAAACCGGAAAAACATGTCCTTAATTATTATTTTTTTATTTTACATGGCCATCCACATTTAGTTCATCAATATAATGATGAAGTTTCCCTTTTTGTTTATTTATTAGTTAACTGTCTTTCTGCCCTTCTGTATATCTTGGATAGAAAGTGCATCTGCATCAGCCAATCAGAAAATGGCTGCTGCATCAAACAAATTTAGAAGAAAGGTTCTAGATATTTGTCTTCAAAAAAGCAAGTGTCGCAGAATGCTGATCTAGAATTGTATTTGGTAAGTTGAAAAAATAAGTCGAAGGCCTTCGGCAATATGGATAAACTGGTACATTTTTCTTCATTTCTGCCTTTCCTAAAATCTTTTTTCTTATTTTCCTATTTTTCCATTGTTTTCTTTTCTACCGCCGCAGTAATGTTTATAATTGTCAATTTTACAGAAGTTTTTTTTGTTTTGTTTTTATCAGTGGAATACAGTTGTTATTTATCACCTTTTCTTTTTTTGCTGCCGAAACATTTTTAAATGTCAACAACTATTTTCGTTTTGAAAATAACTGCTCAGCTGAAACTATACACTTCGAAATGGTTTAAGAAATTGAGTCTTAGAAAAGCGATCAAGAATATTTTGTAGGAAATGTTGTCATTTAGAGATGTCAGTTTTCCGGTTGATTTTCTTTTCACTGAAAAACATGTTTTAAGAACGAAGGCTTTTATAAACGCTGTTCCCTTCTTTGTTGAATACCGAAAACAAAAAGGAAAAAAAAAGATTGGCGTGTTACAGGCCATTTTTTTGTGTGTTTTTTTTGTTTTGTTTTACTTATAATTAGTGATCAGAGTTATAACCCATTTCATAAACACGAATATCATCAAAAACGTGCTTAAAGACTACTGAATAAATGTTATGAAAATAAAGCGATAAAAAACACAAAAATATTTGTTTTTTACTAGTCATTGTAATGAATTCTAATACACCCGCACTATATAGCCTAGTTTAAAATATCTCGTTATATTGAACGATATATCACTGTAATGTTTGCAACGTTAGGAGAATAAGCATTGCGCATTGCGCATTGTAACGTATGCAACGTTAGGAGAGCAAGCAAAGCAATGCGAAAGATTTCAGATGTGTGCGTTATTTTCACATTTTAGGGGTATTAGAATAGAAATAGAACATCGTTAACGGTGAATTATCTATAATATATCACGGTTTGTTGTTCAATTGTAAACAATAATTTCACTCGCCCTTCTGGCTCGTGAAATTATTGTTTACAATTGAACTCCAAACCGTGATATATTAAACGATAATTCACAGTAAACGATGTTCTATTTCTTAAATAACAAACCACTTTTAAATTATTGAAATTACCTCCCTTTACATAGAATAAGTTTTGTTAAGCAAGTAATTTATAACAATTTGACATCATTCTCGCAAATATCGATTTAAAAGAATGTCCTGCATATATCTGATAATTATGTTAATTAAATAGTTAATGACTGCTGCAACACATAGCCTAGTATCTGTTCAATGGGTTTACCATGTTATCGAATTGTTCAACTTATGTTGGTTTTTGCGCACAATATGACCTATTTATGTGTCGACGTACCATAAAACACCATTCATTCATTCAACTTATGTTTATCAGCATTATATAAATATTGCATCTCAATCTTACAGAAGTTTCTGTAAAACACCCAGTTGGACAAAATACACAAATTTCCTTTTTGGGAATTGGGCAAATCCTTCGCATCTCTGTGTCACCCCACTAAATATATGCAACATTGCCTGAAATGTGGCATATTATATATGCCATACTGAGTTATGTTAATAATGTGCCAGTATGTTTTATACATTAAATTTGACACATTCATATATAAGAATACATAAACATGTCTTTATTCGCATACACTAGATGCACATGCATGACATGGGAGAATAAGGACAAAGTGATGCCATGCAAACAATGAGCTGAGCCGGATAGTATTGATGTTTTGTCTATATATGCACATGCAAACATGTCAGGATTGGGACATGCAGGAGCTCATAGCGTACAGACTCTGTAGTTGAAAGTGTAAGAACGTAAATTGGTTATGTAGGGTTCCTTTAATCCAGTTGCGCCACCTCCAACCTAAAACTCTAAACTCGAAGTGTTGTGTCGCCTGCCCTGTGCTTATTTCAGCAAGTTTTACGAACATACGTCAAATACTTTTCAATATGACCCAGGTGAGGTTGCAGGTTAAAATATGATGGACAACGATGATGGATGACGATGGACAACAGACGATGGACAAAGTGATCCCTATGTGTCTGTCATGCTACGCAGGTGACACAATAAAATTTGTGATTGTTCGCTATATATATAAAGGAGAATATCACGCCCTCCTAATATCATTTTTGACCATATTTTAATAAATTAAATAACGCATTAGCACAAACTTATCACATAATTCAAAACGTTGCATACCGCCAGAAAACGTATGAATGAAATGGATGGTGTTTCTAATGTATACTGTTTACCTGTTATATTGGACAGCAACCTCAGAGGGAGATGAGATGAAGGAGGAAGGTTCCCATCAGACATGCCTCCGCCAAAACCCACACGGGGCAGAGGTCATACTGACATTATACCCGTAACCCGCTAACCACGACTATAATAGCCTCTGCGTCCACTGTAAACCCAGATCAAACTGAGAGTAACTCGCATTCTGATCAGGGTTTACAATGTCTGGCTGCTGATCAGTCATTTACCCCAAAAGTCCCCTTTTTCACATAAATGGAATGGTCTTAATTAAAAAAAAGAACAGTCCATTATATATATGTAGCTGGTTAAGGGTTAAATTAAACAACTAGTGGAAAATAATAGTATTTTGTAGCTTGGTGGTGACATCTCCTTTGACGAATGCAGAGCATTAAATCGTTTAATTTAGGGTAACTAAAGGGGCTAAGTAACTAAAGTGTTACTAAGTACACCATGCTACATCAAAGATAGTCTGGTCTCAGCTTGTTGGTTATTTAAACACCTCGATGGGCTATGCCCATCTCAGTGTTTAAATAAGCCAACTAGCTCCCATCAAGGTGTTTAAATAACCAACGAGCTGAGACCAGACTCTATCTATTACATATTGTACCCAACCAGGCCCACAAGTGAACAATGTCCTCTAATAACAACTTTCTACTAACAACATTTCCCTTCAAAAATTTATTACAGGGTGATGACCCTCGACATCAACGATGGACATAACTGACTCCTTAGTAATTCAAAAGCAATTAATCATCAAGAGTTTACATGAATTTTTTTCTCACAATTAAGTCGCCGACATAAACCTTCTTGTAAATCTTCCCTTCTGACACAAGGTAACACTCGGCTAGTCATGCAGGCAGTAAAATCTCGCCCAGATGAAGATCTTACATGGTTGACAAGTGTTAAGAGTCCCACAATTACAATAAAATGTCAAGCACAAGAAGTAAGATTTTTAATTAATCAGAGTTAGACCGCAACCATTTTAGCCAATCATCAAGCTTTATTTCCCACATCATATTCACTTAGAAGTGACGTGTCTTACATTGAAGATTGACAAAGATGCACATGCTGGCACTTGCAATGTTTTTCAGCTCAACTTTCTCGAAAGAAAAAGAAAGAGCTATTGTCATCACTTGATCGTCATCTGCATTGTTGTCTGCATCTGTGTTAAAGTCTGCATTTAATTAAGCTTGTATCTCCGAAACTACATTACATAAATGGACTGAAACCACAGTATTCAACATCATTAGACAACATCATGCAGTCAGATTCTGTAACTCATGCTTTTCTTTTATCACAATTATGGCACCTTTTATACTTTGAACATTTTGTATGTAAGTTTCTCCGAAAATACTTTACATAAATGGATTGAAACTTCACACACGTATTCGACATCATTAGAAAACATCACGCAGTCAGGTTCTGTAACTCACGATTATGACCCCTTTTATACTTTCAACATTTTGTATGTAAGCTTGTATCTCCAAAACTACTTTACATCAATGGATTGAAACTTCACACATGTATTTGACATCATTAGAAAACATCATGCAGCCAGGTTCTATAACTCATGCCTTTATTTTATCATGATTATGGCCCCTTTATACTTACAATATTTGGTTAACAAGTGCAGTTATTCTGTTCTGTGCTTTTTGTTACCTGTTCCTTCAAACTGAACACAATGAGGACCATGCTTTACATGTAGACTTTATAGATTTGAAGGTGTATTTTAGTGTGTTTTCGGATAATAAGAAGCATTCGCTCCACATCATGCATCTTATTTTCTGACGACACCGACTAAAATACCATCTAACCTATATATCATAATTCAGAAGTCAAAATTCAAAGAAAATGGTACTACACTTGTGGGTCTTGTCCTAGAGTAAGCCAAGTTTAAAGTCTCTCCTAATAGACAGCTTAAACAGACTCGTTTCTGCTACCTTCTCTCTTGTTTCTGGTCGTTGAATCCAAATGATCCCATTTTCAGTATTTACTGTTATGAAAATTTAATGTTTTTACCCAAACAAACTGCTATACCAACCCGTCTAAAGGCCCAGTTACACTTGGGCTGCGACAGCCTGCGATTCCCCCGGTCGCGCGACTGGGTCGGTTGCGGCCGGGTCGCTGATGTCCTCAGGCAGCGTCACACTATGAGACTTGGTAGGGACTTGTTGCAGGCAATCGCACGACCACTCATAGGACAATCGTGCCATAGGTCGCAACCAACTGCGACAGATCGCACGATTGCTTGCGATTGGTCGTGCGACTACATGAGACCCCCCGCAGACTGTTGCGATCAGTCGCACGACCACCCGCGACTGGTCGTGCGAGTGATCACAACTGGCTGCGACTGGTCTCAGCCGCCTGCGACTGGTCGTGCGAGTGTTCACGCGAGTGTTTGCAACTGGCTGCGACTAGTCTCAACCAGCTGCGACTGGTATATAAACCCTGCCGTCACAGATCAGCAAATCAGTTGTGTCTTCAGTCCGCACAGGTCAACCGGTAGCAAGGAGGTCGTACGGCTCCACGACAACACGCTCAATAGGTTGTGGACTCGCACGACTTGTCGCACTAACTCGCACGACAAGTCGCAAGGTCGCACGACTAGTCGTGCAACTAGTAGCGGATGGTCGTGCTACTGGCGGTTGGCCGGAGAATCGTGCAACCATCTGCGATCGCCTGCGACTGCCCGCGACTGGTCGCAGAACTAGTTGTGACCTCCTGCGACCACTTTGATCGCAACCAGGTTTTTGTGCATGTTCAAAAACCTTGCCACGACCGATTTGGCCCATGCGAGTGTCTGAGGGGGCACTCCTCAGTTTCGCATGAATGTCCATGGTGTAAATCAGAAAGAAATCAACTAAGCATCTTTTAGGTCCATGGATGGTATTTATAATAATTATGAAGCACATGTTTGATGTTGTTTTCAGTTTTGAGTACTTCTAAGTTTATTTTGGTGTATTGGAATATGCATTCTTTGGGTTTTTTGGAGGCTATAAATAGAAAAATGTGAACCAATCAAAAACTTTCTAAAAATAGGTAAAATGGCTGATTTTCAATCACGGGGAGATCAGCATGGAATAACTTTTTAAAACGCCGGACTAGGTATGTAAAATTTAGCATTTCCTGATATGCAAGAGCATTATGAGTGCAGACATGACCCTGATATGTGTAGGAAATTTTTAATTTTTTATTTATTGACATTTGAAATATTGCTAAAATTGGTTTTTTAACATGTTTTGAGAGGTGGGGTAATCTTAAAGAAATGGGATTAAAGTTGTACAGAAAATGCTTTTTGATACTTTTATTTGGTATGGAAACATGGGTAATTTTATTGCCTTCTAAGAAATGTATGACACAATGATGATGTGATTTATTTTTGCTCAAGGATTCAGGCTAAGGGCTTGTCATGGGTTTGATGATTGAGAAATGTACATTAAACTGTGGAGTGCCCCCTGAGACCGCCGACGACTGTATGAGACTGCCCTAGACTGGCTGCACGATTTCCTGCAATTTTCCCCGTTTTTTAGGTCTCAAGAGGTCGTAAGATGGTCGCAGGCCGAGTGTGACTGGGCCTTAGCTGACCACTATTGGTCAACTGTACACAATGATAACAGTAGGAAGAATCCATAAAGCAATTTGTTTTATTGCCAAAACTACATTAATGTGTGTTTTATACCCCATAAATTGTCAATGTCCCACAAAAAAACATGCATAAAGGTCACAGGTAAAGTCGTCTTCCCTATAAACCTTGTGGTTTCTATCAGACTGGTATCAATTGTCCACTCAGATGGGAAACTATAAACATTTGTTTACACCTTACACCTAAATGAATGAAAACTGACCAAATGTTCATCTGGTGTCAATTGACATTCAATACAACTGGAACATTACATTCACCATTCATAAGTCCAATAGTCTAGCCCACAGTGTGTCAACCAGCACAGAATTGAAAGGCTGTCAACAGATTCTGTTATGGTACAGTACAAACTTGGTAGGCAGAATCTCTCATAGCCCAGATTGTTTCGAATTCATCATAGCCCTGTACAAAATTGATAGGCTGAATCTTTCAACCTAGGCAAAATCTGTCAACCAGTCCAAATTTCAATACCAGAATTGGTCAACCAGTCCAAACTTAGTAGGCAGAATATGTCTAGCAGTAGTCTCTATCATCCAGACACACTCAAGCTGACTGCGAGCGCTAGCGAGCGTCTGGACTCACTGTTCTTTAAAATGTTTGACCGATAGACGGCGCCAACAGTCAAAACTGACTGCGACGTGACGTCATTTTGATTGCAACATCAAAGTGCACGTTGAATTACGCGCAACATTAGTTCCAATGGGATGTGTGTCTGTCCTTATTAAATATACAATAAACTTTGTTTTATTGTAGTTTCTCTAAAAACATAATATAATCTTACAAAATGATGTTTAAAATTTAATTTCTAGCATTAATCGTGATCCGCTGACTATGTTTGTAGTAATTATATTGCACAACATTGCGCGTAATGTCACGTATGTTTTGACGCCATCGTGACGTAGGGGGTGTTTCCCACGGATTTCCATAACAAACTGAAGTTGACCAATCAGAGGCCGGTGATTTTTTTTTGTCCACACCTCGTTTTGATGTCAACATTTTTAAAGAAGCTTTACTCCAGACCATCGTTTGGACTTCTTTGAGAGGTCTCGCGAGAGGTCTGGATGATCGAGACTAGTCTAGCAGTCAATACTTAGCAGACAGAATGTCAACCAGTCCAAAATTAGTAGGCAGAATTTGTCAACCAGTCCAAACTTAGTAGGCATAATTGGTCAACCAGTCCAAACTTAGTAGGAAGAAGTAGTATGCAATCATCTTGACTTAAGCAAAATCTTCAGTTTATTTCTATCTTTCAACCTTTATAAACTGCTACAAACTCTTCCGAGTATTATGAGCAGCCCTGTTTCCAAGGAAGGTTTACGAGCGTGAATCGCTGATCAACACAAAATTTCAGTCAAATCTTTAAAGCGCACAGGGTATTGCTCTATTTCCCAGTACATGGGATCGACAACTTACAACCCCTTCGAAGGATGGCAAAATTTCACAGTTCCTTGCTGGAGTAAAGTACTGCAGGAGTGCATTTGAAAAATCCGGGAAACCACCGGTAATCAAACCCGAGGTTTTAGTTTATATAGGGAGATGCAGACAAGTCAAACTTGTTTCATTGGTGTGCTCCTAAATGCCCAAAACCTAGCGGCTATGTCTTCTGTGCGATTCCCGTCCCTTTTTTTTTAGGTTTTTCCTCGTTACCTTTCTCTACTTTTCTTAATTCATACCCATACTATTTTCTCTATCTTCGTTTGTGCATTCTCGAATGTAAATAGATTAATTTCTTATTCCTTAAATTGTTACTAATTTTTTTTCTTTCCTTTTAGTATTAGCATTAGTTCTATCGATTGACACAAGCATATTTATATTTCAAATTTACCGCTATCTTATCCTTACCATATTCAACCAGTGGATAAGAACTCTATAAGATTTTATCTTTCGTTCTGATCCTTTTGTTTTTGTGTACAAATATTGTGTATTGTTGTAGCTATTTGGAAATAAATTATGTTTAAACGAAACCTGAGAGCTCTGGGATGGGAGGCAAGTATAACTACTCAGCCACTGCAACTCTTTATAATATACTGTATTTTTTTTATAAACTTGCTACTCATGCATGAACTATTTACTTATATATAATTTTGTCAATCCCTGTAATAAATCATAAGACAGTGATCAAATGACATCAGTCAACAACATCAAGACCTTGAAATTCGTTACATTCCAATTCCTACAAAACACACTCTGTTTATATAAAAAGCAAAATAAGCGGTAAGTAAATACCCTGAACTACTGCAAATGACAAAAAGGTTATAAAACACACTGAACATCTGCAATTCAAGATATTTCATACAAAACTTCATAAGTCTCTTACGACCCCTATTTGTGACCTCCACATTGGACCTGTCTATAGCTAGTGACCCAAACAATTCGCATAAGTGAGATTTATAAATATTGATTATAAGATTTAGTGTTTGATTAGTTCAATACTGTTTAACTTCAGGATATATTTCCATCCACTTTCAACGTTTTTTATGCTGTTTTTTTTTTTTTTTTATTATCAGTAAGAGGTCAATGACCTTTTGAAGCTCTACTGATAGTTTTTTGATAGGTAGATCAACATTCCTGTGAAGTTTCAAGAAAATCTATCAAGTAGTTTCAGAGGAGGAGTCGCTACAAGTTTTTACTATTTAACTCTATGTAAACAAAGATGTCCACGGCAGCCATGTTTAATGTTGAATCAAAATAACAGGGACCAACAGCATGTCATGCTGATCATTTTAGAAAAATTCCCATATCAATATCACTTATAGTTTTCAAGAAGTAATAGCTACAAACTTGTTTTATAAAAAATCTATTTTTAGCCGTGGTGGCCATCTTGGATTTCACATCAACATGCATTTTTGCTAGGATCAACTAGACATCATGGGCAATATTCCTGTAAAGTTTCATGAAAATCCATCCTGTAGTTTCAGAGGAGTAGTCGCCGCAAAAAAAGTTTAAGGACAGACGGACGACAGACACCGCACCACGGCATAAGCTCAGAGAATATCTAAATATTGCGTTTTATGTTATAGAACTAGTGTTTGATCAGTTATAAGAGATCTATTGTTTGATATGTTCTGCATTTTTGGGACAGGCCCGCAGCGGTGGCTTATCATTAGAACGTCCGCCTAGCATGCAAGCATCAGTGGGTTCGATCCCTGGCCGCGTCACACCAGACTTCATGAAATTGATACTTGTAATCAGAGCTGTAGATAAGCTGAGTTTTTGTAGTATTTTACTCATACTTTTTTAAAATTTTGAGTAACATTACTCATCAACTAATATTACAAAAACTCATAACCTTTAAAAATCGTGAGTATTATATTTGTATGTATTGTTCTGTGGAACAGTTTATTCCATATTTACATGATGAAAATTGTTCCAAGCATGTGTCTAATATTAAGATCATACACTGTTTCTTTTGTTTTAACTTAACTTTCATTTAATTTGAAAATACTTTTTTCTAAAATATATTAATTCACATCCATTTTGAAAGCAACTATTTAAAGCAAGTGTTTACTCTGAACGGGTTCCTTGTTATTCGTTCGTTTTAAATCTGTTGAGTAAATACTCACTGCCTTCAAAATTTATCTACAGCTCTGATATCTCCCTTTGTATGATGTCCTGCGTATAAAAGGTAGTGCTAGGACTGTTCGGCTTGGTGTCAGTACAATGTGACTGGGTGGGGTATCATTTCATGTGTATATGCTATGGTATACCAGCACTATGAAGTTGCTTTGAGCTCACTGCTTCAAGTAAATATGGTCATGATATGACTGAAAGATTGTTAAAAGCCTCAATAAATCCCATATTTACATACATACATTCAACCTAAAAGGAATAATAAAGCTTCTAGCTGGTCCTAGGAATGAGCCTAAAGTGGAGCTTTACATCACATTCACACGTAGTTATATTGGGACAGAAACTGGAGCACTGTGGCCTAGTGTGGCCTAGTGGTAGAGAGTTAGACCCAGGATCGAAATATCATGTGTTCGGTTCCCGCCATGACCACATGTGTTGTGTTCCTGAGCTAGATACTTTATCTGCATTTGCTTAGTACCCAGGAAGACATTGAGAGTGATTAAAATAAGTTCAGAGAGCTT
The DNA here is from genome assembly GCA_037043455.1 of Cyrtodaria siliqua. Taxonomy (NCBI): domain Eukaryota; kingdom Metazoa; phylum Mollusca; class Bivalvia; order Adapedonta; family Hiatellidae; genus Cyrtodaria; species Cyrtodaria siliqua. The sequence goes on along the minus strand of JAWPHD010006122.1, from coordinate 136,064 downwards.
TCGTTATAATCGATGTAAAAGAAGTTTAAACTAACCTAAAAGGGCACATTTCTAGACAGATTTATCAAGTTACTAGCCGAATGAGCTTGAAACGAGGCTTTACATCACATTCAACGCATGTAATTTAGTCATATTGGGGCAGCAACCACAGGGAGAAGAGATTCTGACATGCTACCACCCGGGTTTGCACCGACGCATGGCGGGGGTCTGCAGCTCTAAAGTGCATGTCCTTAACCACAAAAGCTACCAAGGTAGCTTGAGCTATATCAAATGACTGTGTTCAATAATGTTATTGTTAATTCACTGGAATATTATCTTTTCTTGTCTAAATTACCACTTTAAGACATTTGTACTTTTTCATACAACTCAAAATAAACACATTGTGTACAGCAATCCCTTGTTTTTAAAGCAACAATTATCTGCCAAGATATATTTGTAAGATAGCGTCTCCTTGGCCGAATGGTTAACAACGTTTCGCCTCTCACCACTGTAGGTTCGAATCCCACTGGGAGTTTGACTTGTAATTGAGGAAGTGTCAATTCTTACGGATGGCGGGAGGTGTAAGGTACTGGTTCTACCCAGGAAAAGTGGGTGGTCTGCCTCCTACACAAAAAATCGACCGTCATATATAACCTTACATGTGTTGAAAATGATGTAAAACACCATACAAAGTAAGATTTAATGTATTTAACATTCTTAGCATGCTATGTTACAAATATTAAAACAATCACAGAACACTTGAAGGTCAATTAAAATTAATTGTAAGATGCTCAACCAGAACTTGGGAACTTTTATCATAAATAGATTTTTATTTCATTTTTTTCAGAAACAGGGGCAATTATTACAGCAACCAACAGGGCCGTAGCTATGCTGAGAACAGGGCCGTAGCTATGCTGAGAACAGGGCCGTAGCTATGCTGAGAACAGGGGCCGTAGCTATGCTGAGAACAGGGCTGTAGCTATGCTGAGAACAGGGCCGTAGCTATGCTGAGGCATACCGAGGCACACTGAGGCAGTTTTTGGGAATGTATATTGATAAATTGAAATAGTCATTATCAAGCATTGGCAGAACTGTCTTGCTTAAAACTGAAATCTTGCCACGGACATGCACTAAAACACAGGAAATCGCCTGATTAAATCACACACAAAATAATTCTGAGGTGGATGTGAATACCACCGGACCTCCATAGAAAGGGATTTGCCTCAGTAAAATTTCAGGGCTGGCTACGAGCCTGACCAATGTCATCTTTTAAGATTTTGTGATTTACAACAATTTTTCTGTGACACAAACCCAAGCATTTATTAAAAACTAGGACATTTTCTGAAGATGGGGGTAGGCCATTATTAGTGTTTGGGTAATGTCGTATGTAATAGGTGGCAGGGTCTTCAATGATAGGGAAGAGGAATGGTAATTTTACAATTAGTTTTAATTGACCTCCCACTGTCCGTATTATACACAGAAGCCAAACAATATGCTAAGGGTTATAATCTGGACAATGTCAGATGATCAGGTGTTTCATTGTATTTATTCTTTTTTTCATGCAAACACTTGCAAAACGATAGTAAGCATGTAAAAATTCTGCAACAGAAATGTACATCCAGGATGCAAATTATCCGGTGAACCCTGGGGGTAAGTGTACGAGGACATTTTCTCGCATTTCGTGCAAACTGATTGATTTCTTACATTTTAATTATTTTTTAAAGGCAAAAAAAATTTTTTTATTATAAATATCAGTTAGGATATATCCCTTATTGTGACGTATTTATTTTTTTATAAATATCAGAGTTAGGAAATATCTCTTTCTCAAACAATAAAGACAAATTTGTGTTTAAATAATTAACTTAGAATATATGTACATCTTAAAATGCAACACTTTGTATTTTTGTTTTGAATTTCTAGAGATGTTAAGGAGTCCTAGTGCGAAATGTGTTTTAACTGAAAGAAGTGCAGCAAATCTTATGCAACTGTTTATCAGCAAACATTATCCTCTGAGACAAAGAGACTTGTGTACTAACATAAAATACAATCTTGATTTGAACAAAAAAACTGCAGACTATAAATAATCGAAAATCAAAAATGTTGCATTTTTATAATGTACCGAGAATATTAAATGTAGAAGTTATATTATAACCATCATGCAACATGAGATTCTTCTAAATTCTGCATTTCTATTTCCATAAAATCGACAGATTAAAATGTTTGTTTAGACTGCACTTAAAATGCCAGAAAAATGCCCTCCATTACAATACAGCTGGTTGCCATAGCAATAAAACACATCATCACATCCACATTACCTTTACACTGGCTCCTCGTCGCCTCCCTGGTGACGCTAACTGTTACCATGGTAACCAAAATATCATTTAAAAAAAAATTAAAACTTCCCTGAATAAACATTAATATCTAGAAATGCAGGCAATCAAAGTAGCATCAAGCATTTTAAATCTATATAAGGACAAATATTAAATGGCAGATATCATTTTAAATCTATTTATGGATAAATAATGGTAGATATGTCTAACTTTAAACAGAGATAAATTATGTCTTTGCTTTAAATTACAGACCAAACAGAACAAATATTTTAAATTGGTCTGTGTTTAAATCAGGTTTATTTTTTAACATTCCCTGACAAATATAATCCCATGTGATCTTGGAAACCAATTTGGCTCAAAAAATATTATGCTCTTTAAATGATTGTTTGCAAAAATAGATTTGTTTAAGGGACACACGACAATGATGTAACATTAAATCAAAGTACTTTGTTTTTGTTTTTTTAAATCTGCATGTAAATATTGGTAAAGAAAATAATTGAAATCGGTATTTTTTCTTCAATATTTTACCAAAGGTTTTTACTTTTACTAAGTACTTTACAGTAAGAAATATGCCAAAATAGTGTCACTTTTTCCTTACCTGGATATAAAAGTTGGGAAAGTATTGCGTAGTAGTAAACCATGTCATGTGATATCTCACTCTGCGAGACCAAAACTCACAGAATTTCAACTCATCAGAAGTAAAAAACGGTGAGATTTGAACATGTCACTAAAAAAAAATAATGTGAAAATAATTTTAAAAGCTCTTAAATGACACTTTCGTATTTTGTTTTATCATCAAAAGCTTTAAAAAGCTTAAAGGTATGATAAGATTAGATAAAATCTCAATCATGCTTTATTTTAATCAAATCTCGCAGATTTTGGGACAACCTCCCTTAAAAATATCTTAAATCTCACAGGTTGTGGTTTTAAAAATATCTCAAGTAAGGTGTATACAAATCTGCTAGGTTTTTAAGAACCAACACTGGCATGTGTCCCTTTAGATCATCATCAGGTGTTATAATTAAACTGTGCAATATAAAATGTGCAATATGTATAGAAGATTAATATTAAATCCAGAAATAATTCGAGACAAAGACCGGACGTATAGTAATGGAACTCCTAATGCCCACATATTATATTTTAAATAAAATAAATAAAAATCCACTTCTTGTAATGGAATTTGTTATGAGTACACCTGAGCCATATTCCAATATTACTGCACAACAATTTTGTTGATTTATTTTTGGATGAGCAATTTTCAATTCATTAAAATTACCATTGTTTACGGCTTGAAATTTGAAATTATTTAGTAAGGAGCGACAGAAGTTCCTATTACCATTATATGAGTTCAAGAACTCTATAATGATTTGTAGACCTCGCTTCCAAAAAAGCGAAGTCTTTTTAGGGTTATAGAAAATTTTAAACCAAGACACCACAGTGCATAAATACATTGAGGGTGTGACTGAAGTAGTTAATAGAGTATTTTACGCGAGCACAACTTAAAGGGAATGTAGCGACACAGCCAAAGCAGCTTTATTATTGAGAGTTCTAAAATACTTGAATAAGGGTGAAAGAATTATCAAAATCGGATGATAAACAAAGAAAATATGATCATTTGAAGTTCTGAAAATGGCGGCTCCCATATTCGTTTTAGAACAACCTTTAAATGGTCATATCTTTTTTGTTTACCATCCGATTTTGATCATTCTTTCACCTTTTTCCAAGTTTTTTAGAACTCCCAATAACAGAGCTTGTTTGCTGTGTCGCTACATTCTCTTTAAGGATGGTACTATGCATCAATTAAGAATTTCGCTATGTACTGAGTAAAAATTTCATTAAAGTAGTTAATAGAGTATTTTAAGTGAGTATGCACATGAAATATAAACTTACAGAAAGTATTATGTACGAGTCTCCTTTATAAAAGTTACCATACTGTTTTTTAGGAACTGCCACAACTTTCATTTCCTGAAAAAGGAAGAAAATACATATTAATTGCATTTCTATGGGTGAAAATGAAGAAAATGTATATTTATTATATTTCTATGGGTGAAAAATCAGGACTTTTCTCAGTGAAAGACTATAGAAATGTGTCCATGGGACACAGATGCCCCCAATGAAGACAATCCTTGGAAAATGAAAAAATTGAAGGAAAAAAAGGGCTGTAACTGCGATAACAGAGGTTCGATTTTAATGCAGAATCGATATGCACATATTGGCATCCTATATAAACATCCTGTAAAGTTTCGAAACAATCGGTTAAAAACTGTTGGAGGAGACAGATTTAATGCAACGTTTTACGAAACTAGAAATGTGTCCAAGGGACATGGATGCCCCCAATGAAAACAATCAGTGTATACTGTAAAATTTGATGAAAAAGGGGCCATAACTCTGGTAATACTGGGTTGATTTTGACGCCGAAATTTATCCAAATCTGGACATCATAGGTAAGCATCCTGTAAAGTTTGGAAGCAATCGGTTGAAAAGTGTGGGAGGAGATACACAAGATATTTTCACGTAATATTTGACGAAAAAGGGGCCATAACTCTGATAATACTGGGACGATTTTGACGCCGAAACGATATGCAAATCTTGACATCACAGGTAAGCATCCTGTAAAGTTTCGAAGCAATCGGTTGAAAGGTGTGGGAGGAGAAAGACAAACAAGATATTTTCACGTAAAATTTGACGAAAAAGAGCCCACAACTCCGGTAATACTAGGTCAATTTTGATGCCGAAACGAGATGCACATCTTGACATCATAGGTAAGCATTCTGTAAAGTTTCGAAGCAATTGGTTGAAAAGTGTGGGAGGAGATAGACACACAAACTTTTCGGGACGGACGAAAATATGGAAGGACGGACGGACATCATCCTAACGCTATATGCCCCCTCGCCATTCGGTGATGGGGGCATAATAAAAAAGGCCGTAGTTCAGGTAATACAAGGTTGATTTCAATGCCAAATCAACATGCACATCTTCACAACATAGGTAAGCATCTGTAAAGTTTCAAAACAATCAGTTAAAAACTGTGGGAGGAGATAGACACACAAGCTTTTCGGGACGGACATTCAAACCGACAACTGGAACGACATGGCTAATGTTATATGCCCCTCACCATTCAGTGGAGGGCATAAAAGTTCATAATTGCTAAATATTAATAACTAACTCTGAACACAAAATAAATAACTGTGATGTTGATTTATGACATCAATAAAGTGTTGCTGGCGTCAAAGTCATCCGCCAATTACATAAATAAAGTGATTTGATTAAACTCATTCAAAAAGTGATTTAAAATGTAATAAATAGATTATTTAACTACTGCGTTTACTTTTAGGAAATACCTTCACTCGATGGTAGGCATGATTTATTGTTTCACTCTTTGTGCTTCTGTTATGAGGAGGCGCTACTACTAGGGGAAACAGTATACATAATCATCATGCCATCTGATTTATTGCCTACAATAACTGACTCCATACTGATTTGACCAATACTTTTGGTTTAAACGTATTTTATTTCTACATGTTTACAACATATATATTGGTACAGTACACAGTTAATCGGATTGGAACGAAAGAAAAATATGTTAGAGTTCCTCTCCTTAGTACCAATACTTTTAGATCTTGACCTTCACACTCAGAATGTACATTCATGGACAATTCATCTTATCCACATGTGCATATAAACTATGAAGATAAATTATGATCATCTCCATAACTTTGGACCATACACTAGTAAAGCCCAAATGAATAGGCATCATTTCATCTAGAAATAAAATGGCTACTAAGGCCATCCTTAAAAAAATATTTGTTAATTTTTTAAGTGGGTAGATAGGTAGGTATTTTTTTTGCCACAGTCTGATTAAGCATTTTTACAAATCATAATTTCCTATCTCAATGTATTATAATGCAGTCTGTGGATAACCTTATTAATATTTCTTTACGAATAATTTTTTAGTAAAAAAAAACAAAAAAAAACTTAAAAAAAAAATTAAGAAGACTTTTTTTTTTTTAAAGTAAAAAAACAACAACTTCCGAAAAGGCTAAAAAAATAAAATCAGTTGCTGCCTTTTTAGACGGTCGGTCGGAGCACAGCAAATGAACAGTTTTTTAAGGATGGCCTAATTAAACATTGACATAGCAGAGATGTTTAGTTTAAACTTCTTTATTTTACATTGATTTAATGAAAGCTCTCTTTCTCGTAATACTGGTTCTACCCAGGAAGACATCGAGAGCGATTAAAATCAATCAGATTTTAATCACTCTCGATGTCTTCCTGGGTAGAAACAGTACTAAGAAAATGCAGGTAAAGTTTCATGCTCAGGGACACAACACTTAAGGTCATGGTGCGATCGAACACATGACCTTGAACCTGTTTCTAACGCTCTACCACTAGACCACAGCCCTGCAAACTGAGATGTGTTATATTTTAATCACTCTCAATGTCTTCCTGGGTAGAACCAGTACTAAGCAAATGCATGTAATGTTTCATGCTCGGGACAGGTAAGAATTAAACAATGACGAATCAAGCATTTGACTTCTACAAAGCCATAGGACTCTCTGTAATCAAATAAAGTAATCTCAACAAACTGAATCAAGGATGTGCTGAGAGAATCAATACACAGCCATTGGTTTGTTTGTTTGTTTGTATGATGTTTTACGTCATTTACAACACACTTAAGGTTATATATGACGGCTGATTTTTTTGTGGTGGAGGAAGACCACTCACTTTTCCTGGGTAGAACCAGTACTGTACACCTCCCGCCATCCGTAAAAATCGACACTTCCTCACTTACAAGTTGAGCTCCCAGTGGGATTCGAACACGCAGTGGTGAGAACAAAGTGACTGGAAACAAGATAATAATCAACAATAATGGGAAAGTAATGTGGTCTCACAATGTACAGCAAACTGCACCGATATTATTTCCAAACTAAATACTACAGCAGTAACTTAAATGATTGTCACTTGAATTATTTCAAAATAAATTTATAATTTATAAAGCATTGATTCTAGACCAAACTGAAAATGCGGGCCTGATACAAATATTTTACTTTTCAATTTATTTTATTAAAAAAATTATTAATTTGATCATTCGAATATTACGTAGGACGAGTAACTCATGAACAAATTTTCCTGCCCGTATATTATTTAGCTTGGGGACACAAACCCAAAAATTGCTCACATATATAAGGCTAAATGAGAAAATGACCCTTACCTCTATATGCCATGTATGAGAAACTGTCCTTTAACTCTATATGCTAAATGAGAAACTTTCACTTACCTTTATACACTATATGAGAAACTGTCCACTTACCTCTATATGCCATATGAGGAACTGTCCCTTACCTTTATATGCCATGAGAAACTGTCCATTATCTCTATACGCCTTATGAGAAACTGTCCCCTTACCTCTACATGCTATATGAGAAACAGTCCCTTAATTACCTTTATACGCCATATGAAAAACTGTCCCTTACCTCTATACGCCATATGCAGAACTGTGCCTGATTTCTGTTAACATTCTTGAAGGCTGGATCCATCTTTTAATCTGAAAATATACAGAGAACATTGAAAAACACATACATGTACCTTTACTGGCAGCAGCCCTAGATAACACTAGGTATGGACTCGGTCAATACAAAAAATGTGTCTCTATGAAAACCGACTATACAACTTTAAGCATCAAGGAGACACTGTGCCATCAATAATCTGTCACAGTGTCTCAACGATGCTACGGAGTTATATAGTCGGTTTTCGTAGAGATGAAAACCGACTATATAACTTTAAGCATCATGGAGACACTGTGCCATCGATAATCTGTCACAGTGTCTCAACGATGCTACGGAGTTATATAGTCGGTTTTCGTAGAGACGCTTTTTCTGTATTGACTGAGTTCAAACCCAGTGAATACTGAAGGATCATAATCGGAACATATACACAGAGGAAAAATCAGCTGCCTCATTAAAGGAGATGTGATCCATTTAATACCGAAACTCTTATAATAACGTTCCTGCTGAAATTCTTACAACTTGCGGTGGAGTAGCTACTAAGATGCCTTTGGTCTTTATTATAATTCCCACAATACTTGCACTGTATGAACGTTAAAGAACTATTGCCAATCAACCAGTTTAGCCAATCATTCAACCTGTCTAGCCTGTCTAGCCATATTAACATGTCTAACATATTGCCAATCAACCAGTCTTGCCAATCAACCAGTCTAGCAAATCAACCAGTCTTGCCAATCAACCAGTCTAGCAAATCAGCATGTCTAGCCAATCATCCTGTCTAGCAAATTTACCCATCTTGCCAATCAATCAACCTGTCTAGCCAATCAACCTGTCTAGCCAATCCTCCAGTCAAGCCAATCAACTAGTCTTGCAAATCAACCAGTCATGCAAATCAACATGTCTAGCAAATCCACATGTCTAGCCAATCAACCAGTCTAGCCAACCAACCAGCCTGTCGAGCCAATCTACCTGTCTAGTCAATCATACTGGCTAGTCAATCCACCAGTCTAGCCAGTCAAACTGTCTAGCCAATAAAACTCTCTAGCCAATTAAACTGTCTAGCCAATCAACCTATCCAGCCATCACATATCTAGCCAGTCCAACTGTCTAGCCAGTCCAACTGTCTAGCCAATCAACCTGTCTAGCCAATTAACCTATCTAGTCAATCACATATCTAGCCAATCAAACTGTCTAGCCAGTCAAACTGTCTAGCCAATTAAACTGTCTAGCCAATCAACCTTTCTAATCAATCAACTTAATGCCAATCAACAGCCGTCTTGCCAATCAACCAGTCTAGCCAATAAAAATGTCTAGCCAGTCTAGCCAATCAACCTGTCTAGCCTATCAACCAGTCAATCAACCAATTAACCAGTCTAGCCAATCAACCTGTTTAGCCAATCGAACTGTCTAGATTTTACCTATGATCAAGTGTTATTTGTAATTCAATCCAAGACTCAACTTTCTGAATGTTGATCTTGATACTGACAATGCATTTTGCATTTAAAATCAACAAAGTTGACATGAAGACAAAAACAAGAAATCACTAACTCTGCTGCATCTGTTATATTAGCACACATACTCTTCTTACAAATTAGTCATCACTGTTGTATCAACATTGCCAACATGTTGCATTTGTATATTATTCTACTTTATTCATCAGTTCAGAAAATGTGTTATATATACTGCATATTAGGTAGGCCTCCGGGCAATTTTTCGTGCACGGGCGGGCACCTGGGTAGAACCACTGACGTTCCGCAAGCCAGCTGGATAGCTTCCTCACATAAAGATTCCTAGGCCCCTGAGGGATATAACCTACAGCGGTGAGGGGCAAGTGATTGCAAGTCAGAGACTCTAACCACTCGGCCACGGACGCCCCTATTTATAATATACCCTAAGCAGTATATTTGAATCATCTTCATTAGGCGCAAATGTATTGAGTTTTCAATTTGCGGGTGTACATAATTTATTTAAGGATTATGTTTTGCAGATAGACCGCCAACAATAGTCCAAACAAAGATGTTTTTGAAAAGTTCAGTACACAAGGGAGTTAGCCCCCTTTTTCTTAAAACATGCATTTTTGCCACAAAAAAACAAATTAAATCTGCGAAATTATGAAATTTGTCCGAGACAATATTCTCTCTATGTTCTTTACCAAAAAAAATCACAAAAAAAAACGTAATACAGATTGTGTGGATGGCAGCTTTTATCAACATTCATCAAATTACCTCCCTTTAACATTTCCATATCGTCTATAAAAGATTATTGCTTGGCAAATTTGAAATTGTATTTAGTACTCACTTAAGTGTGTGTGCTTACAAACATCAAACACTGTTTTATTAAACTGCTGATTAAGCTTTTATACACCTTCAAAAAATACCAGCAAAAAAGTCGGACGTTTCTTTTTTTTGTTCAATATACTATTGTGACTTGAAAACATTGTAACTGAAGATTTAACCAGGCAAAAAAAATGAGATTGTAATCGATTCACCTGCCAATAAATTATCAACAACTCAAAGAATGATACAAAAACTCAAGGAATGATACAAAAACTCAAGGAATGATACAAATCTCAAGGAATGATCAACCACTCAAGGAATGATCAACCACTCAAGGAATGATCAACCACTCAAGGAATTATCAAAAACTCAAGGAATGATCAACCACTCAATAAATTATCAAAAACTCAAGGAATGATACAAATCTCAAGGAATGATCAACCACTCAAGGAATGATCAACCACTCAAGGAAGGAACATTGTGATGGATTGAGCACTAAAGGAACATTGTGATGGATTGAACAACCAAGAAACACTGTGTTGGACTGAACACCCAAGGAACAATGTGATGGACAGAACACCCAAGGAACAATGTAATTCATTGAGCACCCAAGGAACATTGTGGTGGATTGAACAACCAAGGAACATTGTGATGGATTGAACACCCGAGGAATATTGTGATGGATTTAACACCCATAGAACATTGTGATGGATTGAACAACCAAGGAACAGTGTAATGGATTCACCATCTAAGGAACGTTGTGATGGATTGAACACCCAAGGAACGGTGTGATGGATTGAACACCCAAGGAACAGTGTAATGGATGTAACGCTCAAGGAACCTTGTGATGGATTGAACACCTAAGGAATAGTGTGATGGACTGAACACCCAAGGAACAGTGTAATGGATGGATGGAACACCCAAGGAACATTGTGATGGATTGAACACCCAAGGAACAGTGTGATGGATTGAACACCCACAGAACATTGTGATGGACTGAACACCCAAGGAACAATGTAATGCATTGAGCACCCAAGGAACATTGTGGTGGATTGAACAACCAAGAAACATTGTGATGGATTGAACACCCGAGGAACATTGTGATGGATTGAACAACCACAGAACATTGTGATGGATTGAACAACCAAGGAACTGTGTAATGGATTCACCATCTAAGGAACGTTGTGATGGATTGAACACCCAAGGAACAGTGTGATGGATTGAACACCCAAGGAACAGTGTAATGGATGTTACGCTCAAGGAACATTGTGATGGATTGAACACCTAAGGAATATTGTGATGGACTGAACACCCAAGGAACAGTGTAATGGATGGATGGAACACCCAAGGAACATCGTGATGGATTGAAAACCCACAGAACATTGTGATGGACTGAACACCCAAGGAACAGTGTAATGGATGGGACACCCAAGGAACATTGTGATGAATTGAACACCTGAGGAACAGTGTAATGGATTGAACACCCAAGGAACAGTGTGATGGATGGAACACCCAAGGAACATTGTGAAGAATTGAACACTTGAGGAACAGTGTAATGGATTGAACACCCAAGGAACAGTGTGATGGATGGAACACCCAAGGAACATTGTGAAGAATTGAACACCTGAGGAACAGTGTAATGGATTGAACACCCAAGGAACAGTGTGGTGGATTCAGAGAAGGAGGAACTCATTACATAAGCTATCGGGGCATTTGGTTAATCAGTGTTTAAGCCACTAACTACCTGTATATGAAGCATAGCAGGTCATTTAAGACACAAACATGTAAAATATGTCTGTTACTATAGAACACAGGGTAAAATATGACAAAAAGATGACACTCTCAGCTTCTGGTGACATGGCGATCAAAGGGATCAAAGGCGGTATCAGCTGGTTTCAGATAAAATCTCTCAACATGTCTCATTGTAACTGTACCCTAACCAGGGATGTAAACATCCACATCTCTCACATAAATCTGTTGCTAACAACTGGGATGAAACTCAGAAAACTAACATTCAAAACATGCTTAGGCGTACCCCAAGAGCTTAGGAAAAACAACTTTGTCAACATTTTATAAAATTATGTTTGGCCATTTTTCCACATTCCAAGCAAAGTGTAGTTGGGACAAGTACCAAAATCTGCCTTGGTAACTTGTATTTCAAGAAGATTGCCAAAGAAAGACTAAACTTTAGTTTCAATAAGTTGATTTTCCTTTTTGCTAGAAGCGCATCCTTGTTCGAGGGGTTAAGTAAAACTTCTTGACTCTCACCGCTGTGGGTTCGAATCCAACTTGGAGCTCAACTTGTGAGAAAGTGTCGATTATTACGGGTGGCTGGTGGTATACAGTACTTATTCTAACCAGGAAAAATGGGGTGGTCCTCCTCTTAGTAACCATAAAAACAAAACAATTTGCTTTCAAAACTGAACTATTCTAATAATTAATTTTAATGATTGAACAAATGCAAGTTATGTAGGAAAACTAACGGGATGCTGTGAGTTTTTATAAAATCAAGACTGTGTACCTTTAACATCGCTTTTAACAATCTTTCGGTCATGTCATATGATGGTGTCTACTTAAAGTCAGCTCTTGGTCAACTTTACAGTGCTGTCACATTGGCATGCCACGCCATAGACAAATGACATTATACCCCACCCAGTCACATTATACAGACACCTGGAAGTCCTAGCACTATCCTTTATATGCTGAACGTCAAGCAAGGGAGTTACTAGTACCATTTTTATGAATTCTTTGGTGTGACCCGGCCAGGGACCGAACCAACAACAGCCTCTTAATTGCATGCCGGGTCAAGCCACCGCTGCGGTCCTGTCCCTGACAAAAATGCAAAAATCTCTTATAACAGACTCAAGCATTAAATCTCTTATAACATGATCAAACAATACATCTTATAATCACTATCCATCAACCTCAACCTGAAGCTTCCAATTACATTAATATTCAAACCATCTATTTACCCAAACCCTTGAAATCCACAAAACAAACTTTTAACAAATCCAACAACAAGCACACCTTTTAACAACCACCAGAGATGACACCTCACCACACTTCAACTGTGCAGAATCAATAAAAGCTTAACAAGTAAGAGTAAATGGGGCATATCCCACTCAATAATACAAACTGGTTTAGTTTCTACACAGGTTTAAAAGGAAGGTCACTTGTTGGGCATTCGACTTTTTTATCCATAAATCTATAAAAACGTGACCCGTAGACTTTTTCTTAACCTAGTGAAGACGTAACACCTCAATGAAAGAAATGGGTGGGTGGGGCTCAGTGATTGATGGGTGTGCAGTGGACTTACTATTAATCAGTGTATTGTCAGTCATTGGTCTTTATTAATGGGTTTGCATCTTGAGCGATCTTTACTATTAATGCGTGTGCATTGTCAGTGGTCTTTATTAATGGGTTTGCATCTTCAGCGATCTTTACTATTAATGCGTGTGCATTGTCAGTGGTCTTTATTAATGGGTTTGCATCTTCAGCGATCTTTACTTTTAATGGGTTTGCATCTTCAGTGATCCTTACTATTAATGGGTGGAATAGGGCTCGATCTTAGATACAGTATGTTCTAAAAATAAACTGAAACGGTCAATGATTTTGGACAAACAGTTCATTACTTACATGGTATATGTACAAAAGTATAGGTTTATTATGTCAGACATCGTATTGAGAGGTTTACACAGTATGTGACGTCATTGAACTTTAGCCCAGATATATCCCTATTGTCAGTGGTCCTTACTATTAATGGGGGTCTATTTTCAATGATCTTAACTATTAATGGGTGAGCATTTTCAGTGGTCTTAACTATTAATGGGGGACCATTTTCAGTGGTCTTAACTATTAATTACTATTAATGGGTGCATTGTCAGAGGTACTTACTATTAATGGATTCATTGTCAGTGGCCCCCCCGTGTGGTTTCCGGGGGCCCCGTTTGGTCACGGGGCAATGAATAGCGCCACTGCAGACCCCTTTGGAGGGGTAGGCAGAGGGGTAGAATCCCCCCAAATTCATGTTCATTTTATCATTGTTTGTTCATGTTCATTAAAGGTCTTCGTCATGATCTCTGCATTGTTTCAGGTGCCATCTCGCTCACATCAAAGAGCAGTGGCAGAAAAACAATAAACGTGGCTCCAGCGTAAATGGAGTTTCTACGATAGAATTTACAGCAACTCTGCAGTTCAGGGTGAGAAGGTTCTAGGCCCATTTTCCTTATTTTATCTCGATGTACATGGAGAACGAGCCTGGCATGTTCATGCCTGTTAGGCGCCATATAACCTTTCATGTGTTGGTGGGCCTTAAAACCCAATTCAATTCAATTCAATTCATTGTCAGTGGTCTCATTGGATGTACTATATGAATATAGGCTCTATATTATTAGTTATCCAAAAGTCATACAGCTTGTCACAGTTCAAAATATCATCATTGAATATATAAAGTATAGATAACACATCCTTTAATTTTAACGACACTTAAATATATAAGGCATCCTCATTTCTGTAATACTATATTACATCAATAACAGTGATATTATAAATGCTAGTCAATCTTAACTTGAACTCGGCCACAAATACCCACAATGTCAATATTTAGCAAGCTTTCTGCAAGTTTAATAAGATTAAGTCTCTTCAATTTGCTTTTTAATGATCTTTTTATGCAAGAAACTTACCGTAGCTTGAAGTTTGACCGTTTATACAGCATTTACTCTTCTAAATACTCAGCCCCTGCTTGTGTAGTAAAAAGTGACAGTGTTTAGTCAAAACGTGAAATTCATTAAAAATGGCATAGGCTTTCTTATTTCACATATCATCGTTTGATCGAGCAAAGTGTTGGTGCTCCCTTATTCAGTAGTTTTCCACATAACATTTCTAATATACCAACAGCCCTTGCATGTGCACCATTCCTAAAGTGTGGACGAAGCATGATCAACCTAAATATTCCCTATATCTCCATCCCTCATCTCATCTTCCTCTGGGGTTGCTGTCCCAATATATAATGTAATATAATGTGTTAATTAATGAGACATAAAACCCCATTTCACTTCATTGCAACACAAATCTGCAAGTTTTTTATTACATGGATCAAAAAGCATTTTGATTATAATGAGAGATGGATTCTCTAGCTTTATCACTGGCTACCCCTACATTGCATGCATCATGTGTGCAGTGCGACTGTATTGGTATTGAGCAAGTTTGACCCCTTTCGAATGTGAATGTGCTAGTTCCGCATTATAGGTACTGAAAAAGCCTTTTCATTTTTATAATGAAAGTTCACAGGAGAAGAAACGGAGGGTCTGCTATCACTACCTTTATATTTCAGGGGCCATGTGGATTATGACAAAGCTGTGGGACTGTACTGAACAGATATGGATCTAAAAGAAGTCAGTAGAAACAAACGGTGCTGACCACTCCAGGAGCTAGGGTTAGCCAAACTCTGAAACCAGTGTTCCTGACTATGACTAACTTAGGACCTCCATTTGTCCAACAATAGGAAAGCGCTACCTACGGACAGATTGCTCTTCTAATCTTTGACATGCTTTACCTGGGCCGACCATAAAAAATTGTTGGTTTGCTGTTTCCCTACCTACCCACCAAAAAGGGTCCTACCCAAAAACTTTTTATAGCAATTCTTTAACCATTTTTTTTTTTTACTGTTTTTAGTATATTTTTCTTTAATTTCTTACGTTTTTTTACTGTCTTTGGCACAAAAAAAAATTCACCTACCGACCTACCCACTTATAAAAACCTGGGTCGGGAAACAGCAAACATGGCCCAGTGTTTATAGCATTTTCTATCTCTAAAAATGGCTAGCATAGCAATGCAAACTTTGGGAAATGCAAACTTTGGGAATACCTTAAGTGGCAAAGACCACCAACACATGTTTGCTTTATTTATTTACAATCACAAACATCTTAGTCACTTCAAAGAATTTCTAAAAGACCAACTTCAGAACCATACAATGTTTCCCCAGTTTGAATCAATATTGAAAACAATGTTAAAAGCCTGCTTCACAAGCAAACAAACAAATAAAATTAAACAGCTAAGTACCAAGTCAAAGAGTACGCAGCGAGTTAACCGACATAGTAAAAAGTATAAGTAAACATTTCAAACCTTGTTAAAGTTAAAATCCACGACAAATGGGTGTCTGGTTTTAATATAACAATTTAAACCCAACTATGTATTTGTAATTCACAAAATGGTGATTGTGAAAGCTCACAGAGGTGTGTAAAGCTATTTAGCAAGCCCAGCAATATTACCTGTCTACCCATACTGTAATTTAATAATTCATGACTCAGTACTTACAATTGGTAAGGTATGGCAAATGTATATCGAGAAACAAATCAAGGTCATTACGTGGTCCGAGTATTAACTTTCATACCCTGAATCCAACCCTTTCTCCAGGAAGCGAAAATGGGGTTGGCTTGGGTAAGCAGTGGGCCTATTCTGGAACGGGAGCCACACGGGGCATATAAAGAATCTACAACTTTGATGTAACAACATATATCATGGAAAAATCATGGAAAATCTGGCACTCTTGGCCCCGTATTCATAAAGCAACTTAAGAATTTAAGATTTTAACATATTTTCAAATAGCGGTATTAACCTCTCAGAGAAACTAAAGAGCATCTATTTAAAGATAAATGTTTAGCTGTGGGGTTTATTAATCTATAGCATTATTACAAATAAAATGAATATGTCTTAAAACGATAGAAAAATTGATAAATGTTGGCTTAAGTTATGATATTGCTAAGAAGCTTTATGAATACGGACCCTGGTTGCTTAAAACACTGCCTTACTTGTGAATGATTTATAGTGTGTGAACTCCTTCTTAAATGAACAGTTTTGCCAACTGGTAATTACATGCTATAGAAGGCCGGCTATGTTACACACACCTAGTAATTTCAACAGTTTTCGCTCAGATCACTGACTTCATTTTCCACCCCCACACGTTTTGCTTGATTTCTCTGGGGATATATACCCTTACTTAGTGATTGCCACAATAAGGGTAGGAAACAGGACAAAAATCGTGAAATGCATATGTACATCCCATCACATGTATGTATGGGGCTTAACGTCACTTTTAACTACTTGCAGTAGTTAGATCAATGCTCAACTTTATAGTGCTGCCACACAGAAATACCATGCAGTATAAAAACAACGTTACCACGTCAAGTCACATTATATTGACATGGGGCCGACCAGTCCTAGAACTACCCTTTATATCGTGTTGGGAATCGGCTGAAAATTCATGATCGATCATCAGAATATTTAACCGACCAATGATCGATCATTAATCAATTAAAAACATGGCTACTATAAAAGACAAGTGTAAGCTTTTTCTGACTAATGAAAAAAAGAATCACATTTCAATGTTCTGGTCTGAAACTGACCAACATATATTTTTAAATATGTGATTACTTGTTGCAAAATTATAACTCATTTTATTTCTTGTATATTTTTGTACAAGAGAATGAAATAAGCCATAATTTTCAACAACCGAGTAAAGTCGATCATGAAAAATTGTAATCGATTTATCAGATCAAAGGCATGACTGATTGATGATCGATCAAATTGATTAATCGGAACAACACTATTTATATGCTGAACGTCAAGCAAGGAAGCTACTAATACCATTTTTATAAAGTCTCTGGTATGACCCAGCCGTGGATTAAACCCACGACCTCCCGCCTGAGTGGCACAATAAGAATAGGAAAGGATTAGGTATAATAAGGGGCAAAATTGGCCCCCAATATTAAAATTGTGATTGCCCACATTTTTAATAATTATTTTAAATACCAATGGACCAAATCATTATTAGAACTCATTAAAAATAAGTTTAAATGCTCTAAATTAGTTTTTGAGCTTCACAAACAAGGCCTTTTCTTTCAAAAATGCACATTTTGGTTAATTTTTAGCAGTTTTCACTCAGTTTTTGGTCTTGGAAATATAGAGCACACCCTCAAGCACATCTGATTTTTTGTTAAAAATGTACTTGATAGGGACACATCATCAGCGAAAAAAAATTGCCCAGAAAAGTTCAAAATGTACACAATATGACAAAATTATCAAAAATGCCATTTGTTGAGACCCTGTTTAATCTTCTAGATAAATAAAATAAATAAAAGACCTTTTGAATATCGAATATGAAAAATTTACTTCGGCATGCACACCAAATAAAGTAAAATAATGTATTGTGTATTTTGAATATTTTGGGGGTCAAACTACCCTCTTATCATACCTTGTCCTTTATAAGACAAGAATTGCACCATACAGACCTCATTCACATATTGACCTGTGCTTACAATTTGTTTTTATTTTCCCTAAAACTTTTACCTGTGATGTATATAGGAAGCAGGAAGGAGAAATTCCTTTAAAAATCTAAATGAGTTTCTTTTTTTATCGCATATCTTGCGGTGGTGGTGTGAAGTGTAATAAATACCATAATACACTAGTATGCAAAACTGTGGCCAAATCATCATATGGTCTAATTTGTTCATCTAAGTGTGCAATCAGAATTGCTTCGTCGATCTCCAAAACCCATAATTCCGGGGTTGCGGAAATCGACGAGACAGCTCCAACTGCTCAGTGAGGATTGAGGCTGCCGAAGCAACAGAAATAAAAAAATATATATAATTATTATACCTCACTGTAAACCCTCTATGTAAAATCCCTATACCCTGCCATGTTGATATTTCGCTCTCACCCTCAACGCGCGACAGCGCAAAATATCATCCTGCTAGCTTTTTGAAAAGCTGAGTTCTAAAAATAGGTTTAATGATAAATAAGTTCTTATTATTATAAATGCGATTTCCCATAGGAGTATTTGTTTGGTATAATAAAATAAATATCACATCCTCTTGAGGGTGCCATTGGCACCCTCCCTCCAGAGTATGTGGTATTTATATAATGTTAAGTTATGTGGTATTTTGTAGTTATGGGATACGCAGAATCTCACAATCGTGCATATATGAGGCCAAACAAAATAATATGTGTGGTTCAGGTAACACTCCAGGCAAAAACAATAGTGTAGGTAGGTAGGCTTTTTTGTTTTTTTCTCAATAATGAATTCAATTCTGATAATGAATTTAATTTGTTAAATTACAAAGCTCGAGTTCAATTTCTGTGCATTTATATCAACAATTTTTTTTTTTTTTTTTTTTAATTTTTGCATTAAACGTTTTAGCCCCTTAAAATAGAGTTGGTCGGGTTACCTGAACCACACATATTTTTTATGTGGCCTAATATTAAATTTAATTATGACTGATTTGTTTGTTTGAATGATGCTTTACGTCACTTTTAGCACGTTTTAGGCCATATATAATGACCGATTGTTTTGTGGTACCCCAGTTTTCTTGGGTAGAACCAGTACTGTATACCTCTCGCCATCTGTGAGAATCGGCACTTTCTCACTTACAATTTGAGCTCCCAGTGAGATTCGAACCTGCAGCGGTGAGAGGTGAGAAGGTTAATTTATTTATGAAACTTATTGGATATATATTAATATGATGTTGGACAGAGCCTCGCATCTCGTTACTTGTTTAATAAATTCGATATTAAACAGGGACTCATGAAAGATCATACCTCAGACAGGCCCCAAAATGAACAGGAAATAAAATATAAAAACATTTAATAATGTATGGTCTCCAACAGGTAACAACAATATATTTCTGAAAGCTTTTTGTTACGTTAATATTACAAATCATCCTAAATGAAGCCATGCTTTAGAATACATGACCATCATCTATGCCTTTGTGAAGATATTAAAGAGTGTGTGAAATGGAAATCCGGGGTAAAACGTAGCAAAAAAAGAAATCCCAGAAAATGGTGCACGCAGACGCATAGCTGCCTATAAGCAGATACGCACCTGCCTCTACAAACACTTTGAGAAGAAAAAAATACAACACGCAGTTCAAAGCAATTTTAATGATTTGTTAGTACATGTATGTATTGCGATCAACCATGCGTATGACGAAAACTTGTCTATCTACACACCTGCATGTTACCTTGACTTCAAATCTCTGTTTGTCCAAAAACAGGAAAGTAATACTGACGTACAGAATGCTGGTCTCATATCTTACTTAAAGAAACTAACCCCCCAATTAACAGTATAATTACACTTCAACAGTGTTTATGAACACTCTAGCCAGATGTTCAGATCATAGAATCATGTATATAAGTGCCAATTAAAAGTATAGGTTTATTCACGGGATCTTAAAATACCCGTGACTGAATATGCATAAAATGAATTATGAGTTGGTAACTCTTATTGCGTCACTCCAGTGGTTTTGGGGTTTGGCCTGGCTGGTTGAGGCCACTTATAGTGTGTTTCTATATAGTTGGGCGTTGTTGGCGGAATACTACTTTCAAGATTAATGCCGCAACAGCAAAGACCACAAATATTTGCATTGTTGACCCACCATTCATTTACAACCAAATACTTTAAGCTCTTAGCCCACTAAGGGCTACTACAATAGCCTTTGCGTCCATTGATCATTTTCCCCAAAACACACGTTTTTCACATAAATGAAATGGTCTTAATTGAAAGAAAGAACAGTCCATTATAATATATATGTAGCAGGTTAAGGGTTAAACAGAGTGTGTTTCCAAAGGACCAACTTCAGAACCATTCAATGTGTCCGCAGTTGAATATATACAGCAAATACTGTTAAAAGCCTGTTTAAAGCTACAGAGTCTGTCTCTATATCAATTGATTTCTTCTTTGTAGGCATGCCTTTATTTGTAACTTCATGTTCACCAGCTCATGTCGAAATCGGGTATTTAAACAAGCAAATATAACGCAGGACATCATTTACTGTATAGGCATCGACCAGTGCACATCGTACCTGTACACAGGTAACATTATGATTTACAAAAGAAAAAAAAAGTTGCCTCTTTCCGTACTCGAACACACGACCTTCTGATTTCATGTCAGGTGCTCTATCCACTGAGCTATAACGCTTCTTTAGAAAATGGTATATTAACTACTATGTATTAAAACGCAAAATAACTTAACCTATCTGAACGCAACTCAAGATGAATCAATAAATATATAGTCCATCTTCTCGCACGTGTAAATTAACACTGGTGTAATATTATATTTTATATGTTATCAATATGAAACTAATATTCCGCCTCAAAACAACCATATTTGGACTTGTTATTTGCACTTGATGAGTCTGTGTGTGTGCTAGTTATTACGTAATGCCTATTTAGTGATAAAAATGCTACAAGATATTAATAAATAGCTGTGGTCTAGTGGATAAATGTACATCATAAAAGCGCAACGTCTGTGGTTTAAATCCCGTTCCGAGCAATTACTTTTTTTTATCACATATGTATGTATTCTGAAGCCGTGATATTTTACGCATCGATTTCTGCTTATATACCAATTTTTGGGGTGTTCGTCAATTTGAAACTACTTCACACGTTACTCATTCATAGTCATGTGTTATTACCAGTTAAAATAGACTCTGTAGCTTTAACAAGCATTTCTGACCAACAAATAAAAATGAAACTGCCAATTACACAGCGAGTTACCAACATACTCGAAAGTAAAGTAAACATTTCAAACGTCATTAAAGTTAAAATCCGCAACAAATGGGTGTATGGCTTATAACAAACATGAAATCCCCATCTAGTGTATTCCCTTTCATAAGAGCACCTTCCAACCATGCACCCCCACCCCCACCTGCCACCTCCCTCCACCCTCACAACACACACACACACAAATTAAAAAACAAAGAAAAGATTTTAAGATGAGCGCCCACTTGGCATTTTGCATAGCGCCCTGGTAGTATCAGGGTAAATATGGTATATATTAAAAGGACACATGGCAATCTTGAGTTTTTTGCAACATTAAAATTTGCTCCTCAATTTAGTTATCCTGCGTCATTTTGACTTTAAAACTGTTTGCATATGATTAGATAAAAAATTGAGATTTTCTTCACTAATTCATCAATTTTTTTAAAATATATTATTGATGCACTATTATAAAAAGTTAGTAATATGTAAAAATAATTTGCTTTGAACTATTCTAACAATTACTATTAATGATTGAACAAATGCAAATGAAGAGAAAAACTAACAGGACACCGTGAGTTTTAAAAAAACAACAAGATTGCCGTGTGTCCCTTTAAAGGGCGAAAGCTCACTTCAAGGTGTGTATACTATTTAGCAAGCCCAGAATATAACCTGTCACTATACTGTAATAAGTAAGTCATGAATCAGTATCAACAATCAAGTGAATATCAACATTCCCAAGAATGAAATGGTAACCAGGGTGTGGGAAAACTAGCAGAATAAACTATCCCGGAATAGGGGGGAAAAAAGAAGAATTTCAGAATAAAACAGAAATAATCAGGAAGATTGGTCCCTGTCTGTGAAAATAGGAAAAATCAAACACACGTGTCAGTGTAAAGTTTCAAGCACACAGTAAGTTTTCACATTCCAAATTTGGAGACGAGATGCCCCGATGATTGTATCCAAGTTTGGGCTGTTTACAATTAACTGTTAACCAGATAAGCACATTAAAGTATTTCAGCACCACCCATTTTCCATAAAAGCAACAAATTGACAAAACCAGTTTGCATTAACAAATTGGATAATTGGATAATTGGATATATAAGCTGTAATGCTATGTATTAATACAGGGTTCAGTTACCCAAGTATGCAAGGACGT
Source organism: Cyrtodaria siliqua (assembly GCA_037043455.1). Classification (NCBI taxonomy): domain Eukaryota; kingdom Metazoa; phylum Mollusca; class Bivalvia; order Adapedonta; family Hiatellidae; genus Cyrtodaria; species Cyrtodaria siliqua. The sequence continues at coordinate 113,284 of JAWPHD010006122.1, read as the reverse complement.
CTAAATATAGGTATACATAATCTGCTTATTCAAATCGGCTTCAAATTACCCAAACAGAGGATAATAACTATTTTTGCCTAACTAAAACTTGAGAAAAATGTCAGGAACTTTTTAACCCTTAGAATGCTATGAAATTATAATGGACTGTCCTTTCTTTAAATTAAGACCATTCCATTTATGCTACAAAGGGGTGTTTTGGAGAAATGACTCTTGGGCAGCTGGACATTGTAAGCCCTGATTTGGGTTTACAATGGACGCAAAGGCTATTGTAGTCGCCTTTAGCAGGCCAAGGGTTAATGGTCTTATTGGTCAACAAATGTTTGTATACAGTGAGAGATGATTTATTAAAAACAAAATCAATCAATTAATGTCCCAAGGTTTATTCATACCATATGATGAATGTAATGACGAGGACGTGTATTTCATATCTGTAATTATCGCTGGCTGTGTGCGAGTCTACAACCTGAGGTGTCGTCTTGAGTCCTATGACCATGTGCAAAAAAAAAAAACACAAAGCAATAATCACTAAATTTCTGATTGTCGAATATATCTCAATTTTATACAGCAATCTGTTATTTCCAGCCTCAGTATCTATTATGCTTGGTTACCTTTGGTTTAATATTTCACATGATGCAATTTGGCACAACGAAAAATGCTTTCATTTTTTCAGGATTTTATTATATAAGATATTATTTTGCCTTTGGTATATTAATTTGATTTGAACCATATGCAAGTACTAAGATGTTTCAAAATTAAAATTAAAATTAATCAGTGACCATTAAGTCTGTTAATTGCAAACTTTTTTTATTATCATTATCAATACTGTTTGGTATACCATAAAAAACAGCTAGTAACAGGTCAGAGCTAGCTAGAGCCTAGATACAGGTTAGAGACCCTAGATACGCGTCACAGAGTAAAAAGAGTGGACATTTCGAGTAATTTAGGCTTCAATTAGTTGATTTATAAATGTTTTATAACAAATAGAATATTTTGTTGGTTTGTCGTGAATATAGAGTTGATTTTCATCTTGAAGTGAGAAAATTCAAATAAAGCACTCGTGAAAATATAAGTTTTCTCACTTCTCGATGGAAATAAATCCTATATTCACTCCAAACCAAAACAATCCTCTATATCTCTGCATTGCAATACAGATGTATATGGAAGGGTTGTCAGAATTTACACATATTTATTATATATACTGAGGGAAAAAAGTTTGGCAAGTTTTTTAAGATGAGATAATACAGTATTTTTAAAGTTATAGCTGAGACATGATTGTTCCAACTGACATACATACAAACGATCAGACGGTGCAATTAATATATGCCCCTTACCCTTTGGAGTGCATAAAAATAACACTCGTCTTCCAGCCAAACTCATAATATATTCATGTCAATTTATCATTATTATCATTATACTGTGAGTGTCAATGTTTAATGAATGACCCATTTAGAAACAATAACATTAAAATACCACATGGAATGCCAAGTTATATGGTATGTCAAACATTACTTCTCAAATGCTCAATCATTCAAACAAAACAATAAACAATGCAGATAAATATCAAAATAACCATATTTTTAATTTTGAGTTTGGTAAGCTGAAAGAGTAATGCAAGGCAATGAATTCTGAAAAAAGTTTCACTCAGAGCCTTATAGAAAACTGTACACATTGTTTCAGTAAAACATAGTGTTGTTCCGATTAATCGATTTGATCGATCATCGATCATCGATCAGTTATGCCTTTGATCGGATTAATCGATTACAATTTTTCATGATCGACTACACTCGCTTGTTGAAAATTATGGCTTAATTCATTCTCTTTTAATAAAATATACAAGAAAATAAAATGAGTTATAATTTTGCAACAAGTAATCACATATTTATAGTGGGTATCACATTCACCACTTGTTTTTTTTTAAATATATATTGGTCAGTTTCATTTTGTTAGTGTATTACCAGAACATACTTGAAATGTTATTATCTTCTTCATTATAGTCTGAAAAAGGCTTACACTTTTATAGCAGCCATGTTTAATTGATTAATGATCGATCATCGGTCGGTTAAATATTCTGATGATCGATCATGAATTTTCAGTCGATTCCCAACACTAGTAAAACACAATTAATATTGACCGTGGAGGAAAATTGGTTTATAATTACACTTTAATAATACCCTACAGACATGGACAGTGTAAACTGCAGATAGGATCATTAAAGGATATTTTTCTTCCTGGTCGTCACACATGATACAGGGAAAATGTTGTGTTTTATAACATAATTATTGTCACTTTCTTTTTCTTTGCATTTTATTTTAATATATACTGTACATATTATGTCTATATATAGTGTCATTATGCTCAAAAACAAAGCTACATATATGTACATATTTTATACACATTGCATAAGAGCCATGATTCTCCAAAAATGTCTGCATATTAAAGGGACACCCTGCAATCTTGATTTTCTTTTAACTTGCAGCGGCTTAAATGTCAATTGTTCTACATCATTTACATCTACATATCGAGCGGTTAGGATAAGATGGTCGTAAGTGCATATTTTACAAAATGGAGAAAATCAAGTTTTAAAGTTTTGAAAATGTACTGTTGTACACCGGGGGATTTTTTAAACGGGGAAAACGGGTTTAATAAATATTTCTTAATTTGAAGAGAACACAAAAACTGAGATCAGAGAAAACTCAGATTTACTTAAAAAATGGGGTCTTAAGTGCACTTAATGCATTTTGGCATAAACAATTTGATCAGTCGTGCACTGAAATTGATTTTTCTAAATTGTTATAAATGCAGTTGAATCTTCTGGTACAAAACATTTAATGCTGTTTTAAAAAAAGTGTCGATTCTTACACATGGCGGGAGGTGTACAGTACTGGTTTTACCCAGGAAAAGTGGGTGGTCTGCCTCAACCACAAAAAAAATGACCATCATGTATAACCTTACATGTGTTAAAAATGACGTAAAACACCATACAAACAAACATCCATTTGACCAAACAGTATGTACTTACTGCATTCTGGCTTGTGACATAAATGTCAATAAGCACTTGTTACAAACAGTCATCGGGGCATAACAGAAAATGTGATCTAATGGTCAGTGTTGACCTCAAATAGGTAGAGCAAAGAAAAATACATATTGCAAACTCAAAAGGTCACTTTTGACCAAAACTTACGAACTTCTGGCCCTAACCCCTGCCCTCTGGCCCTAATCCCTACCTTCTGGCCCTAACCCCTACCTTCTGGCCCTAACCCCTACCTTCTTGCCCTAACCCCTACCTTCTGGCCCTAACTCCTACCTTCTGGCCCTAACTCCTACCTTCTGGCCCTAACCCCTACCTTCTGGCCCTAACTCCTAAATCCGGCCCTAACCCCTACCTTCTGGCCCTAACCCCTACCTTCTGGCCCTAACTCCCAAATCCGGCCCTAACTCCTACCCTCTGGCCCTAACTCCTACCTTCTGGCCCTACCTTCTGGCCCTAACCACTACCTTCTGGCCCTAACTCCTACCTTCTGGCCCTAACTCCTACCTTCTGGCCCTAGCCCCTACCTTCTGGCCCTAACCCCTACCTTCTGGCCCTAACTCCTACCTTCTGGCCCTAACTCCTACCTTCTGGCCCTAACCCCTACCTTCTGGCCCTAACTCCTACCTTCTGGCCCTAACTCCTACCTTCTGGCCCTAACTCCTTCTTTCTGGCCCTAACTCCTACCTTTTGGCCCTAACTCCTTCCTTCTGGCCCTAACCCCTACCTTCTGGCCCTAACTCCTAAATCCGGCCCTAACCCCTACCTTCTGGCCCTAACCCCTACCTTCTGGCCCTAACCCCTACCTTCTGGCCCTAACTCCTACCTTCTGGCCCTAACCCCTATTAATCATTAATAATTACTTGAATAGTTCAAATCAGATCATTTTTGTATATTACTATTTTTGGATTATCTTGCATCAACAATACTTTGGTAGAATAATAAAGAAAATTTGGAAATTACAACGAAATTTATTACAGCTGCCTTTTATTTAAATATATATGCATGCAATCAAGTATAAAGTGAAGATATGTCAGACATGCAATCAAGTATAAAGTGAAGATATGTCAGACATGCAATCAAGTATAAAGTGAAGATATGTCAGACATGCAATCAAGTATAAAGTGAAGATATGTCAGACATGCAATCAAGTATAAAGTGAAGATATGTCATTCATGCAATCAAGTATAAAGTGGAGATATGTCAGACATGCAATCAAGTATAGAGTGGAGATATATCATTCATGCAATCAAGTATAGAGTGGAGATATGTCATTCATGCAATCAAGTATAGAGTGGAGATATGTCATTCATGCAATCAAGTATAGAGTGGAGATATGTCATTCATGCAATCAAGTATAGAGTGGAGATATGTCATTCATGCAATCAAGTATAAAGTGGAGATATATCATTCATGCAATCAAGTATAGAGTGGAGATATGTCATTCATGCAATCAAGTATAGAGTGGAGATATGTCATTCATGCAATCAAGTATAAAGTGGAGATATGTCAGACATGCAATCAAGTATAGAGTGGAGATATGTCATTCATGCAATCAAGTATAAAGTGAAGATATGTCAGACATGCAATCAAGTATAGAGTGGAGATATATCATTCATGCAATCAAGTATAGAGTGGAGATATATCATTCATGCAATCAAGTATAGAGTGGAGATATGTCATTCATGCAATCAAGTATAGAGTGGAGATATGTCATTCATGCAATCAAGTATAAAGTGGAGATATGTCAGACATGCAATCAAGTATAGAGTGGAGATATGTCAGACATGCAATCAAGTATAAAGTGAAGATATGTCATTCATGCAATCAAGTATAAAGTGGAGATATGTCATTCATGCAATCAAGTATAGAGTGGAGATATGTCAGACATGCAATCAAGTATAAAGTGGAGATATGTCATTCATGCAATCAAGTATAAAGTGAAGATATGTCATTCATGCAATCAAGTATAAAGTGGAGATATGTCATTCATGCAATCAAGTATAGAGTGGAGATATGTCAGACATGCAATCAAGTATAAAGTGGAGATATGTCATTCATGCAATCAAGTATAGAGTGGAGATATGTCAGACATGCAATCAAGTATAGAGTGGAGATATGTCATTCATGCAATCAAGTATAAAGTGAAGATATGTCATTCATGCAATCAAGTATAAAGTGGAGATATGTCATTCATGCAATCAAGTATAGAGTGGAGATATGTCAGACATGCAATCAAGTATAAAGTGAAGATATGTCATTCATGCAATCAAGTATAAAGTGAAGATATGTCATTCATGCAATCAAGTATAAAGTGGAGATATGTCAGACATGCAATCAAGTATAAAGTGAAGATATGTCAGACATCTGAAAAATAAATCTAGCGAATACTTCAAGATTGCCTTGTGCCCTTTAAAATGTCGTTCTTTACCTTTTTGGATTGTTTATTTGAATGGTATTTTACGTCATTTTTTAGCACATGTTAGGCCATATATGATGGTCAATTGTTTTGTGGTAGAGACAGACCACCCCACTTATTCCTGGGTAGAACCAGTACTGTATACCTCCCGCAATCGGTAAGAATTAACACTTTCTCACTTGACAAGTGGACAATCGACTGGATCTGATAAGGATTATGCAATACATGTGCAATGCTTATATTACATTTATCAACTGTAGACAAGTGGTCTGATTACACAGGTAAATGCCAAAGGGATCCATATTTGATGGCTTAATATGAGATGAATAGCACATGATCTCATAAGAAGACAGATCATGCATATCCACGAATGTCCTGATGAAGATCTATTTAGTGAATGACCTGTATAATTGGTCAGTGTACATTGTATAAACACTGGCCTACAGCTGACCTTGCACAAGTTTAATGATTAAAACACTCCATTATTGACAGACAAAAATGACACAAGCTGTCAATCGAAAGATCATTTTATCTGATATAGACTAACCAACCCTGAAGACATGGACAGTCTATGATCATGAATGATTTGTTTCATCGTTTGACACAAATTAATCAAGTTAGGCTATATCAAATGGGTGAAAGCACAGGGTTACAAGAGCAACTCCTAGCGGGGCATATACGCCCGTCATCGGCAAGGTTAATTTGCAGGTTAAATCTTTTTCAAAGGGAAACGCCTACTCATTATTATGAACATTAGTGTGAAATTTGATGCAAATCACTTCAGTAGTTTTCAAGAAATGGCTGAGACATGAATTTTTCTATGATTTGTTGACCTTTGACCTCCAAGTGTGACCTTGACCTTTGAGACAGAGACATGATTCTTGCACGTGACAAACCTTCTCAATGTGATGAAAGTTTGTGTGAAGTTTGACGCCACTCCCTTCAGTACTTTCCAAGTAATGCATGGATGAAACATGAATTTTTTGACGATTTTATTTACCTTTGATCTCCAACTGTGACCTTGACCTTTGAGGCACTGACATTATTCTTGCACGCAACACATCTTCTCTGACACACCTTCAGGCGACACACCTTCTCAATGTGATGAACATTCATGTGAAATTTGACGCAACTCCCTTCAGTAGTTTCCTAGTAATGGCTGAGACATAAATTTGTTCACGATTTTTTTACCTTTGACCTCCAAGTGTGACCTTGACCTTTGAGATATGGTCATGATTCTTGAACCAGAGAGTTATGGGCCTTTATCAGAGGTTTTCACTGCATCATGCTGAAGATGTTTACAAAGTTTCATTGTTGTGGACTATATACTTTAAAGTTATTAGCCACAATCAGTTGTCAGGTAAAAGTTAACAGACAGACGGACAGACAGATGGACAGACGTGCAGACAATGCAACGACATAATAGTCCCTAAAGGGGATATTAAAATTAAACCTACAGGCATATTAAAATTAAAGTCCTGACAGTATGTGCTACTAGACTTGATTAAAATCTTTCATTTCCAGTGTAAAGAATCTAAAGGATCATATCCCAGACTTCTGATTACTGGTAGGAGGTAAATACATTTGAATTGTTTTGAGAGAAAAACTGACAGGACACAAAAAATATTTTCTCAGCTGATTTTTATGAGCAAAACTCTTTCAGTATCTAGGTGTGTCCCACGCCTCCTTGAATCCCTGTCCAATATTTGATTACGACCCCACTCAACAATGTACCTGACAACAGAAAATTTCACTAAATTCTATTCTGGATGATGAACGCTCACCCTAGTGTTGGTTCTCATGAAGAAATCCGCTGACCCGACATTACTGGCAAATCAGAAAAATTTCATGCCAGAAATGTGCGAATAACTCTCCAATAAGGGATAATCCGCAGTTAATAATTAACTTAAATTATCACACAGGAGTGGTCCCACTGGTTTTGTCTTTACTTTTTTCCCTTTGAAAGGTCCATTCAGAAAGATAACATATACTGTGACTGCCCTCAATGCCCCCACTATTTGATCCACCCTTGGCAAAGATTTTGAAATAGCAAAAATTCAGGTATGAATAAATTAGTATGCAGTTATTTTAAGACATAAATGTGGTATAGTCAACTATGACTGCAACTTTCAGCAACATGGCCATTCACATTCTTTAGCTTCACTTGTTTGTTAAGTTTAAGTTTTATTTAACCAAATCAAAATGCAAAGATAGTTTACTACACAACTATTTGTTGAAAACACATATTAAGATCATTTACCAAACAAAAAAAGTATGATCCCCAGGTACATGTACAGGGTCCGACAAATCACATGCCCGGAGCCCGCGGCCTACCAATAAATGATGTCAGAGCTACCGAAAGTCAGTCGGGCTACTACAAATTTGCATTCGTAGTAGCCCATCAAAGTCAGATTTTAGCTAGATAATCAACACCACTTGCTGTTTTTACAGCTAATTATTCAAGATAAGATTTAAATACACACGTCCACAATGGAAGAATGGTTTCGTTCCCCAGATAAGTAGAATAATTATTTGAAAACTCAAAATACGCACCTTTTGGACACTAACCCAATAAAGAATGAGACCGCCTCATGCATTCCGGGCTGCCAAGTTCAATTTTTGGTAGTCTTGTGGGCTACCACACAAATTCCAGATTTGTCAGACCCTGATGTTGTGCATCTAATACATGGCTAGGAGCGGTGAGACAATATTTTGATTTGTGCCGTCTTCAGCATCTAGGGTGCATACTATAAAAGTCCAAGAATATGCAAAAAAAGCACCCCAGGCGTCAAATGAATGAGACTGCCTATGGTACATGTATCTGTTATTTTTTATGGTGGAGGCAAACCACCCACTTTTCCTGGCAGAACCAGTACTGTACACCTCCCACCATCCGTAAGAATTGACACTTCTTTACTTACAAGACGAGCTCCCAGTGGGATTCGAATCTGCAGCGGTGAGAGGCGAAGGTTTACAACGCAAACGTCGTTAACCATTCGGCCATGTAGACGTCTGACAGTAGTTAAATATATGTGCAACTATTCAAATGAGATATTAGGTTCCTGTCTTTTGTGTATACATGTGTAAACATTATAAATAAATATCACAGGTATTACTGTTATGTTAAAAAAAAAATCACTGTATATAATAAGTATATATAGGGGTGGGTCCAGTGGAGGATGCATCCACTAAACACTAAAAACTGAAAAGTTATGAACATTCATATATAAAAAGCTTTTTTCTTTTTCCTTTTTTTGGTTGTCAACAAATTTTTTTTAAAGTTGCGCGCCCACTAAATTGAAAAAATGAGTTTGTTATTTGGTTAATAATTGTCTTTTTAGAAGTTGCGCCACCCTGACCACCACGTAAACTCAAATCCTGTCTCCGCACCTGACATATGTATTACACTGTCCTATAGTTTTGTACATCATTTAAAGCACATTTTAGGCCAATAAACTATGAGACCGCCTCATGCATTCCGGGCTACCAAGAGACAGGAACATAATATGACGGTCAATTTATTTTTGTGGCAGAGGCAGACTCGCCTTCAGTAAAAAACCAACACTTTCTCACTTAAAAGTTGAGCCCTCAGTGGGTGTCAAACCCGCAGCGGTGAGAGGTGAGAAGGTTTAGAACGCACCGTTGTTAGCCCCTCGACAACAGATGCGCTATAACATAATACTGATTGATTCTTTATTTAAATGTATTGCACATATATGCAAAATGTTTTGAGACATTATAGATATACATTCTTCTCCATACTTATTACTATCACATACCTGATACAAATACATATGTATCGTTTGTTTGTTTGTATGGTGTTTTACGTCATTTTCAACACATGCAAGGTTATATATGACGGTCGGTTTTTTGTGGCGGAGGCAGACCACCCACTTTTCCTGGGTAGAACCAGTACTGTACACCTACCTCCTGCCATCTGTAAGAATCGACACTTTCTCACTTACAAGTCAAGCTCCCAGTGGGATTCGAACCCCCAGCGGTGAGAGGCGAAGGTTTACAATGCAACTTCGTTAACCATTCGGCCACGGAGACGCTATTGTAATATTATCAATTTATGTAATTTAGTGGAGTGCGGGATCCAGTGGTAGAGCGCCAGACTTCAGGTCGAAATAACGTGGGTTCGATCATGTTATTTTACCTTGAGCAAGGTAATTAATCCACATTGCTTTGTACTGGTTTTACCCAGGAAACCTGCACATAATCTTCGAAAGGGGTTGTTGCAGTATGAATTGATAGATATGTACAGTATCTGCGTGTGTCATTACATTTATAATTTCAAAGTGTATTTATTTGGTACTATTTGAATAAACTGTTCATGAAATCGTCCAAAGGATGGCCAGTAAATACCGTAACTGACCAATTAGATGTGTCATACACCGAAGTGACCGAAAGTTACACACACCAACAAAAATTATATGCAGAATTCCAGAAGGTTGCAGCGGAACCGGCGTTTGCATGAGTTATGATTTATGCGCTCGTCTAACTGGTGACAATATGACCGTTTGATAATAAGTAATATAGTGTAGAAGTCAATCTGATAAAGTCAATAAAAACTGTAATACCTGTAATTAGCAAAAATACACACCTTTACGTATTCCAATACACAAAAATATATGAACCAGTTATCGAACTTGCTGCGTATGAATATGGCGCTATATTTAGATTGCACCACGCCTAACACTGTGTACACTCGCCAGGTAAGAAGAAGTCCCTTAATACCGTCGCTAAATACTAGAATTTTCGTTAAACAAATATTGAACTTCTTTTATTGAATCAAATGCGAAACAAAGATATGGTTCAACGTTTTACAATGTGCACCACTATTAGTAACATGCCTGCACGTTATACCTGTTTTGAGTAAAAAGGGAGAGAATTCAGATGTGTCAATTAAATTAATGTCACATATAGTAGTTTTTGGGTGTCAACTACGGGTTTTTAAGTTTGCGATGAGTCAGTAACCTTCGTCATAGATCGATATAGTATAGTACTCTACAGTACACTTTATATGACGCACCGTATTGCTTTTTAATACAATTCAGTGATATCAATCATCTGAATGAGTGATATCACCTATTCGAATCAACGATATCACCTATTCGAATGGTATCACCTATTCGAATGGGTGGGTGATATCACTGATTTGTTTTGAATAAGTGATATCACTGATTCGAATAGATGATATCAAGTGATATCACTGATGATCCTGATTCGGATAGATGATATCAAGTGATATCACCATTCAATAGGTGATATCACGCATTCTTTATTAATATGAGATTAGACGTTTTCTAATGAAACCTACAAATATGACAGTCAGACGATTGCATATATAAAAGGACACTAGATTTATTATTTTCAGGAAAAAAGCACAGTCTGACAGACATAAGTGTTAACCATATTTTGATAAATTCAGGCGGGAGAAGAGGAGGAACTGCCGTACTCGTACGCCTCCTCCCCAGGCCCCATATACATGATATATGTGTGATAATGTTTCAAATCGGTGGAGAACGGTGGTCTACGGTACGTGTATGTCAAGCAGAGCTAATTTTACACATTGATAGTAGATAACTATGTTATGAGACCTTACTTATATGTTTTAAATATACCAAAGTATAGAAATGCATTATCAAGACTAAGACTATCATCGCATAACTTACAAATAGAAGCTGGAAGATGGCATAAGCCGAATAGCATACCAATAAATGACATGTTGATACTGATATACATAATAGTAATTAGTGTACAAAACACATTTTGTTATTAAAATATATGAAACTTACTCTTTAATATTACGACCAGTTAACTTAAAGTTGTTTTTTGTTTTGTTCCGTTTTTTCACAGACTTATTAATAAGCAAACTTCCTATCTTAACCAATGAAGTAACCAAAATATCACGTGGCACCTTAACTTTTCCTTCTATCTTCTCTCTCAATTATTCACTGATGTTGATGTGAATACATTCAAATGATTTATAGTGAATAGCACAATGGTATTATAATAATTTATGTTTATTTTTAAAGTAAGAAATTGTATAAAAAGATGTTTAAAGTTAAAAATGTCATCATTTTTTGCTTTTCTCTTAAAAATCAAGGTTTTGACATAGTCAAAGTTTCCGTCAAACTTCTTTTTTGCTCTAAATGAAAGAGAAAGAACAATACTATCATTGGAAAGAAAATTAAATGTGTGATGGTATTTGGCATGAATGAAACTTGTATCTATAAAACTCTTCATAATATGTGTGTTTAAAGTTGGGAAATAGTTTGTGAAATGTTCGCACTGTGCCACGTGAAATTTAGATAATTTTCGTAGTTTCCAATCTATTTGTTTTTAGGTCTGTGGTTTTTTAACAAAGATTTCAAATGTTATTAAAGTGTATTTGATGTTTTCTATAAAAGGCCTACTTTAGGTAATGGATTGAAACTTCACACATACATTCTGCATCATAAGACATGTTACTTAAATTACATTAAATAGAGCCAGGTTCTATAACGTTTGCTTTTATTTTAACAAAATAATGGTCCCTTTAATACTTGGAAAAACTTGGTTAAAGTTTTGGTTAAAGTTTTTATCCTGAGTTAAAGTTTGTATATAAGCTTGGAACTCACAATCTACATAATGGATTGAAACTTCACGCATGCATTATCCACAACAAAGACCCACGTTACATACATCATTTTAACAAAATTAAGCCCATTTTTACTTAATTAAAAAAAGCAGTTTCACCTCCTACTCTTATTTACTATACTACATAATAATAATAATAATAACAATTATAATGAAATGATTAATTATACCATTTGTATTTCACCATTTACTTGTATATATACTTTGACATCATATATGCTAATATGTATGTATTGTAGACGATGTACTTTGTACAAGTCTGAATAAAAAGTCTGTCTGGATTATATCAATAAAACCTTGTCGAGGTTTCAAAATAAACAATATTGACGCATTCATTGTGTAGTTATTGCTTTTTCTAATTTAAAATAACAACATTTATTTCAGCTTGATCACTTTCAAAATTTCAATAATTATTTCAAGTTCAGCAAAAACAACTGTTTGCATTCCTATAAGTTCACAGGCCAACAGTCATGTTTATTTACCTATCGGCAATTTTTTTTTACGCTTGCTTAAACCTTGGTTGTAATTTGTTAGTATTGCATTATATAAGTGCGTATGACGCAAAATGGTCTAGCTAGGTTATTAATCCGACCCTAAAATACGGTGTTCCGTTAGGGCCATCGTACCATCGCGCATCGACCTTTATAAGTCGATGCGCGATGGCACGATGATACGATGGCGATGGTACGATGACGCGATGGTACGATGGCGATGGTACGATGGCGATGATACGATGGTCCATCGTACCATCGCCATCGTACTATCGTGTCATCGCCATCGTACCATCGTGCCATCGCACCATCGCAGTCGATGTGCGATGTTGCATCGCCCCCTGATCCATCGTACCATCGCTACATCGCCTTCCGTTTAGACATGCGCACATCAAAACAAAACAAAAATGGAGGACATCATAGATGCAAAGGTTCGACAATACTTTTTGGAAATGTTTCTTACCAAGAAATTCATGTTTTGCTGAGCCTAAATGAAGGGATAGATTTAAGAAAAGTACTGTCAAATCTTTGCATCCATGATGTACGGTAATGATGTCCTTCATTTTTGTTTTGCTTTGATGTGCGCATGTCTCATCGTATCATCGCCATCGTACCATCGTACCATCGCCATCGTACCATCGCGTCATCGTACCGTCGCCATCGTACCATCGTGCTATCGCCATCGTACCATCGCGCATCGACTTGTAAAGGTCGATACGCGATGATACGATGGCCCTAACGGAACACCGTACTAAAAGCCTTCTTTTTTTTCGTTTGTTTTTGTACAGCCAGATATCAAAATTGTTAAAAGGGCTGGTAATGTCAAAGGCTCAGATTAGGTATATCATATCTCTATATCCGCCTCAGTAGTTTTATTAGTTTGGTATGTTATTGAACTGTATAATTCCGGCCAATATGCGCGATCGCGATTGATAGATCGAATTAGTATAAGTACGAACGTAAGCATTATCGACTGGTTTCGGCTAATTTAGACTGCTACATAAGAGTGAAACAAACATGCGCAGTGAAGCAGTCTACGGCTAATAATAGTCAAATAAGAGAACCCGACTACAGAGCTACACGCGCGCTGTATTGATAAAATGAATATAAACGTAACTTAATACTGTTCTAAGCAAGTGGCTCCATAGCTCAGTGGTAGAGCGCCTGTCTAGTAAACAGGAGGTCGAGGGTTCGATCCCCCCTGGAGCCTGCCAGATGACAAACAATATTTTTTTACCCCATATTTTTTTTATACTTTGCGATCACTTCTACTAAAACGAACGATCCGTTTTTCATAATTCAAACGACATTTCGGGTAAATGTTTGTTTTGTATGGTGTTTTATCACATAACATGGCTTCTGGGAGTGAAATAAAGTCCATGAAATAGCTAAATAAGACATTTTTTGCAGTCTTATCATTTATTCATTGGTCACAATTCTGCTAAAATTGTATTAAAGTAAAGAACATTTAATTATAATAACATTTAAAGCTCATCTTTATGTAAAACCTATATATTTTTTAACAACTCTGTTGAGACCATTGCCAGAATTTATGCACAAATTAGCCCATAATGATACAATTTCCTTTTTTTTTGTATGTTCCCAATGAGAGAATTTGTTTATACTTTCTACGCACATAGTTTAACATATATAAAAACAAAATGTGCAAAAAAATGTTAGGTCCCCATGCTTGTTTAGAAATTGTTTTTGAAACCCTACCCTTATGCTAAACGGCCAAGTTTTGTATGAAATTATATAGAAATGGTATATTTTCAGAATTTTTGAAACTTCCTAGGCACTTATTTGAACATATAGTAAGACAATAGATGCAATTAAAATTATAGGTCACCATGCATATTGATCCCTACCGTTATACTTAAAAAAAAATAATTGTTTGAATTTTTACAAAATGCTATAGGTTTCCTATTTTATGAATGTTTCTAATAATAGGCATTTATATAAATAAAGACAATAAAAATAAAAATAAAAAATAAAATAAAAAAATAAATAAAAAAAAGACAATAAATACAACTAGACATCAAGAGCAACATTCCTGTAAATGTTTAGGAAAATCCATCCAATAGTCTTAGAAGAGAAGTCGCCCAAAATGCTGCGCATGAAAAACTACAGAAAATGCCTTTAAAGTGAAACGTGAAAGGTGTGTTATGTGATAAACAGAATCGTACATTCGTGATTGTGTATTATTGACTTTAATAAACTCGTTGGATAAAAAGATAGGATACTCGGCAAGAGCCTCGTATCCTATCATTTTATCAAACTCGTTTATTAAAATCAATAATACACAGTCACTCACGTAAGATCCTCTATTTACGTCTCAGCCCATGACGGTCGATATTTTTGTGGTGGAGGCAGGCCACAAACTTTTCCTAGGTACACCCCAGCCGACACTCTTCTCTTCCTCACTTACAAGTCGAGTTCCCAGTGGAATTCGAACCCGCGAGAAGGTTTACATCGCAACGTCGTTATCCATTCGGCCACGGAGACAGATGAAGGAGGTAGATAAAAAAACAAACAAGTTCGCTTTTCTACATTTTATAGGATACATTTATAGGTAAGTTTATTAGTTTTTTCTATAGGTAAGTTTATTAGTTTTTTGTCAAAGGATGAGGCCCGTCCCATAAAGAGTGTATAATAATGCAGTAAAAATTATAACCTTTTTGCATTTTATGTGCACTTGTATATATGTTAAAAGAACTATGTATAGATGGATTTTCTTAAAAGACCCGTGTTAACAATTAATAGTTTTTGTATTTTTAGCACAATATACTCTATTATCAGTTACTTCTCTGCCATGTTTTAGTAAATCTCAAATGCAAGAAACTCATCGGGACTTCAAAATTAAAAAATCGTTGTCATCTGTCAGTGTTTTTGATAACCTGAGCCGAAGGCTAAATGTGATGTTTTGGAATCACTCTTCGTCCGTCTTCCGTCCGTTGTCTGTCCGTCGTCGTCGTTATCTTTTGCTTCTGACGACTTTTTCTCAGAAACCGCTTGTCGGAATTCAACCAAATCTTAAACTGGATTTTATAGTTGCACCAACAGCTAAGGTCATTTGGCGACATTCCAGCTTTTTATTGGTGGAGGAAGACACCAGGTGCAAACCCGGGCAATTTTTCGTGCACGGGCGCGCACCTGAGTAGAACCACCGACGATCCGCAAGCAAGCAATCCTCGCCCCATGGGAAATCGAACCCGCAGCGGTGAAGGACATGTGATTTCAAGTCTGAGACCACTCGACCACGGACGACCCCACGTTTATGTAAATCATCATTATATGTTTGTTCGAATGGTGCATCTGAGGTCATACATGCCCCCGCAATGGGGCTTATCAGTTTCATTTAACAACTCTTAAAAAAACTTCTGCAAAAACACAAGATATAGAGCTGTGATCTTTTGCATGTAACATCGTCTTATGGTCCTCTAACTAGTTTTTTCTAATGGTGACCCTGAGGTCAAATTTGGACCCGCCCCAGTGTCCTAATCATTCACACGAACTTTAATCAAGCATACTTTTTGAGTTATGCTCCGGACAAAAAGTGTAACGCACGGACGCACACACGGACGGACGGAAAAAGCGGCGACTATATGCTCCCCCATAATAAACAATCTATTGTTTTAGTTACAATATATTTTATATCAAAAACTAAGGTAATAGTAAATGAAAAGAAAAAAACTGTGATGGGGCCTCAATATAATGTCTCTGTGGTAATCAGTCAGCGAGAAGTAAGCAGTTAAAAAGCATGCTATCCATGATTTTTCAACGACTAAATTCAGTTGGGAAATGTGTCTTTAAAGCTACAGATTCCCTATATCAATCGATTTCTTCTTTGTAGGCGTGTCTTTATTTGTAACTTCATGTTCACCAGCTCATGTCGAAATGGGGTATTTAAGCGAGCAAATATAGCGCAGGAAATCATTTACTGTATATACATCGACCAGTGCACATCGTACCTATACACAGGTAACAGTATTTTTTACAGAAAAAAAAAAGTTAGCTTCTGTCGGGGCTCGAACACACGACCTTCTGATTTCAAGTCCTGTGCTCTATCCACTGAACTACAACGCTACTTGAGGAAATAGTATACTAACTACCATATATTATGAGGCAAAATAACTTAACATATTTGAACGCAACTAAAGATGGATCAATAAATATGCAGTCCATATTGTCGCACGTGAAAATTAACATTGCCTGGTGTAAGACTGTATCTTATCAATACGAAACTAATACTTCGCCTCAAATCAACCATATCTCGACTAGTTATTTAGCGCTTGATGAGTTTGTGTGCACGCTCTTGTTATTACGTAATGCCTATTTAGTGTTAAAAATGCTACAAAATACCAATAAAGAGCAGTGGTCTGGAGGTTCAGCGTACATCTTTCAAATCTTACAAGTGCAAGGCTGTGGTTCAAATCCCGTTCCGGGCAACTATTTTTTATCACATATATTCTGGAGCGTATATTTATCGATGTTACCTGTACGGAGGCTAAATAAAAATGTGAAATTTTACGTATCGATTTCTCCTTATATACCGACTTTTGGGGTGTTCGTCGATTTGAAACTACTTCACACGTGGCTCATTCATATTCATGAGTTATTACCAGTTAAAATAGGGACTGTACAGCTTTAAGACATTTTTAATCGAAGAGTTTCGAATGGATTGTTCCCAAACTGCATATGCACATAACAACTGATAACCTCATGTCCCTCTACATCACACATTGTCGAACGGTTAATTATTACAGAATTATGGCCCTTTGTTTGACTAAGAATTTTCCACCCTGATATTGTATAATGTCCCATAACATGTTTCACAAACAGATTCGAAGAGATTGTTCCCAGACTGCATATACACATAACAACTGACGACCTCATGTCCTTCTACATCACACATTGTTGATTGCCTAATTATTACAGAATTAAGACCCTTTGTTTGACTAAAAAATGTCCACTCTAACCTTGAATAATGTCCCGTAACACGTTTTAACTGCTTGCATTTCACAAACAGCTTTGAATGGACTGCCCCAAACTTAATATACACATAACAACTGAAGGCCTTATTCACACATTCTTGATTGCCTAATTTATTACAGAAGAATGGTTCCTTTGTTTGACCCTAGCTTTTCCACTCTAATATTGTATAATGTCTTCTTTTTCTTCAAAGGGTTTCAAGTTAATTGTTCCTGAACTTCATATTTACATAACAACTGGTGACCTCATGTCCCTCTACATCACACATTGTCGATTGGCTAATTATTACAGAAGTATGGTCCTTTGGTTTACTTAGAAAGTTCCACCCTGATATTGTATAATGTCTCATAACATGTTTTATTGCTTGCATTTCACGAACAGTTTTGAATAGACAGATTGTTCCAATACAAGCGTTTCACATGACCGTCTATGGCAAGCCAATTGTCCAATAATTACGTGAACCCAGGTTTACGGTCAAAAAACTAGGATTAACGATCGATAAACTAGGTTTTTCGAACGTAAAAGCATGCTAACCTATACTTTCGAGCGAAAACATAGGATAACGTCCGTAAACCATAGTTCACGCTCGTGAACCCAGGTTTACGTTCGATAAACTAGGTTTCTCGATTGAACTAAGAATTTCGGTCGTTATCCTGTTTACGAGCGTGAACCTATGTTTACAGGCGTGAACCTGGGTTCACGAGCGTGAACCATAGTTTACGAACGTGAACCTATGTTTACGACCGTGAACTTGGGTTTACGACCGTGAACATGGGTTTACGACCGTGAACATAGGTTCACGCTCGTGAACATAGGATAACGACCGAAAATCATAGATTTGTTCGAGAAACCTCGTTTATCGAACGTAAACCTAAGTTCACGTTCGTAAACTATGGTTCACGCTCGTAAACCCAAGTTCACGGTCGTAAACATAGGTTCACGTCCGTAAACTATGGTTCACGGTCGTAAACCTAGGTTCACGTCCGTAAACTATGGTTCACGATCGTAAACCTAGGTTCACGCTCGTAAACTATAGTTCACGTTCGTAAACTATGGTTCACGCTCGTGATTGTCTATGCTCGTAAATCACAGATACCGGTCCGAAAGCATAGTTACAAGTCGATAAACCCGGTTTTACAAACGTGAACCTATGTTTACGAGCGTGAACCTATGTTTACGAGCGTAAACTATAGTTTACGAGCGTAAACTATAGTTCACGGTTGTAAACTATAGTTCACGGTTGTAAACTATGGTTCACGGTCGTAAACTATGGTTCACGGTCGTAAACATAGGTTCACGGTCGTAAACATAGGTTCACGGTCGTGAACCCATGTTCACGCCCGAAATTCATAGTTGTTTTGATAATCCTAGTATATCGACCGTAAACCATGGTTTACGTTCGATAAACTAGGTTTCTCGATTGAACTATGAATTTCGGTCGTTATCCTATGTTTACGAGCGTGAACCGGGGTTCACGAGCGTGAACCATAGTTTACGAATGTAAACCTATGTTTACGACCGTGAACTTGGGTTTACGAGCGTAAACCTACGTTTACGAGCGTGAACTATGGTTTACGGACGTTATCCTATGTTTTCGCTCGAAAGTATAGGTTAGCATGCTTTTACGTTCGAAAAACCTAGTTTATCGATCGTTAATCCTAGTTTTTCGACCGTAAACCTGGGTTCACGTAATTATTGGACAATTGGCTTGCCATGTTATTTATGTGTAGTTCATCAAACAGTCCTAGTATATTATTGAGGAGGCGACAATATGTTCGAGAATTTTTACAGAGAATGCATTGAGGGAGATAGGTCAGTAATTTTCAGGGTTGGATTTGTCGCTGTTTATGAATGCAGGATTAACATTTGCACTTTTCCAAACAGAGGGTAATTCTCCAGTTTTAACTGATTTCTGGAAAATTATTTGTAGGATAGGACATTTCGTCTTTACAAAGAGATTTCAGAATAATGGGTTTCATTTTGTCTGGGCCTGCAGCTTTATGTGGGTTTAAATTTGATAACAATTTTTCTATTCCCTCGGTGGATATTTCGATACCAGACATTTTACTGTGTGCCTTACATTCCTCTGGGATTTGTTGACCCTCATCACCTAAGTTCTGGAGTTTTGATTTACTTAAGGACTTTAGGGATAGTGGTGACTTTGGGCTACGTACCGATTGAAACTGTTCATTCAGTATTGTCGCCTTCTTTACATCATCTTGCTGGCAGATGTTGTCCTTTTTTTTAGAGGAACTACACTGGTTGAGTATTGTTTTGAGTGTTTTAGTAGAGTGTACACTTTCGTAGTGGTTGGTTTGTTTGTGTTTTGTGTGTTGTTACTATCTTGGTTTACATTCAGAATGCCTTCAAGATAGTGTTGGTATGCAAGTTTTATTCATTCGCGTGTTAGGTGTTTGATGTTTTTGTATTGTTCCTTGTCTTTTGACCTGTTTGATGTGCCATATATGGCCTTTAAATACAATAAGTACTAGAATTTTCAACTGTTTCATACCATTCGTTTAAAAATACATCTACGATGCGCACCACTTATAAAAATGTTTGACCATTGTCCAGTGTTCCTCAAACATGTTCAATTCCTTGGTTTTAAGAGCTATCTTTTGATTAATTTCATACATGAATGTTAAGCTTTTCTGTAAGTTATAGCTTTTCTGTAAGTTATCAAATGATAATTTTTTTCCTAGACATCTGCTTCTGTATATATATATCGCTTTATTTCCAATATTAAGATGTTTTTTTACGGGGCTGAACGTTTTTGACACCACAAGTCGAAGTTGTTTCATGTAAGTCTATACATACATGTTTTATTGTTAGTAATTTGTTGAATTCAAAAATTATATTTTGTGTCTCTTGACATTCACAGAAAATAGGTACAATGGTTTCAGTTTCTCTGTTGCAGAAGGTGCATAGAGCATTGTTTTTTATCTTTATTTTTATTAGGTAAGAATTTGTTGCTAAGTTTCTATGCAGTATTCTTGTTTGAAGCCATTGTAGATATGTGTCTTTTGTTGTTTCAAATGGTAAACTGTAGACAATTCCTCATTCATTTTCATTCACATTATAAATGTCATTCCATTTTTTCTGACTAGTTGGTTTGTCTGAGTTATAATTTAAGATTTTGTACAAATGACTTACTCCTTTGCAATGTTTTGTAATGTTACTTAAATATATTGGTGTAAAAGGGGCAATACATTTTGTGGTTTTCACTTCCATGTTGACATTTTTATTCTGATAATGTTTAATTGCAATACACATACCTTGATAATGCAGGAAATTTACAGTAATATTGATTTTTTCTTTAAAATCATCATTTGAAAGCAACTTTCCATTATCATTCACTATATCATTAACATAACGTATTCCCTTGCAAAACCTGGATGCCATAAAAAACACACTTTGCTTGCCTAATAAAAAGTTGTGGTTATAGAAAATCGGCATTTTAAGAAATTCTTTACTTATCATTTCCACATAAAACATCTTTCCAAAAGTTATTTTTAATTGATGATGTTATTTTTTCCCACATGAATACAGTTTAATTTTATCAAAATAGCAGTCACATAGTATTAAAACATTGTTAATACCTGCTTTTAACCACCTTTTCATATCCCTTCCTAACCCATATATTAATACTGTTAAAGAGATAAACAATTTACCATATGATATCCTGTGGCAAGGACATGCACACATTAAAAGTACTCAGATGGAGGATTAAATATGGTAAACCTTCAATCCTTTATAACAGGACTTAAAATAAAGTGGATTAGAAGAATGATAATAAGTGATGGTACTTGGCAAAAACCCTTTTATAAATCCAGTTTGGGTCGAGGCTTATGTAGGTTATAATGCCTTGTCTTTGTGTTATTGACATTAGGCCACTATCAGAGCCATCATTTATTGATCTTACAACAAAATGTCCTATTGTTTTCCAGAAGACTTTAAAAAATATTGCCGTATATCCATCACTCCCAGGACTACGGTCATTTACCATATTTCTGATGCCTCTGTAAATGTGATTTTACCTTCTAAATTTTCAGATTCTACATGTGATAATTTTGGAGTGTTTACTAAAGTTAGTTCCTCTATCAAGTTGATATCCTGGAGATACTAATCATTGTTTAAGTATAATTTTTGTGTTTCTATTAAAATTTAATCTTGTTTATATATTTGTTCACCATTTTCCTTTTTAATATTAGGCAGTTTCATTTAAAACGTTGTTTTTTTCTAAATTGCAAAAGAAGTTTGTAGGTTTCCCCCCATCTTCCGTCCATTTTGCCCTAGCTCTTGACATATTTCCTTTAAACTTCTCTTTCCTTATATTACCGCCGTATTACTTTTTAATACCATTTGGTGATATCACCTATTCGAATCGGTGATATCACTGATTCGAAAAGGTGATATCACGCTTTCAAATAGGTGATATCACCGATTCATTGTGAATGCGTGATATCACCTATTGAATGGGTGATATCACCTATTCCAATCAGTGATATCACTCATTCGAATCAGTGATATTACTTATTCAAAACCATTCGAATAGTGATATCACTGATTCGAATAGGTGATATCACCCATTCAATAGGTGAAATCACCCATTCATTTTGAATGAGTGATATCACATATTCGAATCAGTGATATCACCGATTACCAATTCAGACAAAAAACTATAAATGACTGATCCCATCCAGGATCCGTGTAACAAATTAGACGGACCCTTACAATCATTGCAACATTTGGCTTTTTCGTCATCGGCAGATTATGGCCGGCGTTTTCATGTTAAGGTCGCATCAGCTCTTGCAGCATTAGATGCGGAAAATTTCCCCCTCCCACATACAGCGGAATGGGTATATACCCTACCAAACCTAGCCCCTACAGGACCCGATCCGGAAGATGTGGTCTACTCTTGGGGGAAAGTCCGTATTTTTCTTGTTGTAAAACCGAATAGGTGATATCACTGATTCGAACAGGTGATATCACTGATTCAAATCGAAAGGGTGATATCACGTATTGAATGGGTGATATCACCTATTTGAATGAGTGATATCATTGATCCGAATAGGTGATATCACCCATTCGTTTTTAAAGAGTGATTTCACGTATTCGAATTAGTGATATCACTCATTCAAATAGGTGATATCACTGATTCGAATAGGTGATATCACTCATTTAAGTTTGAATCAGTGATATCACCTATTCGAATGAGTGATATCACTCATTCAAATAGGTGATATCACTGAATTGTATTAAAAAGCAATACGGCGCCTCATATGTTCGGCTTCAGCTTGGATAAACAGTGATCAAAGGTAGACAACTTTGCAGTTTTTATAGGTTAGTAATTGTATATGTTATTCCTCTTTTCTATTAACCGCAGCGGGCACTTTGAGTTGGTGGGGCGTGAAAGGAATGAATGAATGAATGGTGTTTTACGGCACGTCGACACATAAATAGGTCATATTGTGCGCAAAAAATGGTAAATGATGAAAGACGCGTGAAAAAATTTGACGCGAAAACGTATCCAGGGTTTGAAATGAACTTTTTTCGTCCACTTATAGGACAAGTAACTTAAAAACATTTACTTGTCCCCAGCCAAATTTACTTGTCCCCGCACTTCATGCAAAAGTGATAAAAAAACAAGATCATTATGTGTTTCATTTTATTTACAATAAACTTGTAAACATTATATATGCTGTATTCTGCATTGTTATAATGTGTTTGTCTGTCCTCATCATCATCCATGTAAAATTAATTTCTTGATATACAGTTTAGTTGTCCATCGGACAGGCCACCTGGGTCAGTTAACTTGTCCCCAGTAGAATCTACATGGCATCGGACAAGCGGACAACCGTTAATTTCAAACCCTGGACTATCATATATGGGGTCCAAGAGCATGCCGGCCCCGGATATTTGGTGAGTTCTGCTGCATTGCCAGAACAGATGTGAGATTAAATGATGAACAACAGCGAACCTTTAGAGGGGGAGTGCGCCGGATCTCCCATCCTCATGTATCCGACCCTAGTCTTGAGCTTCGCTTAGGTGAGCAAAACAGAAGGAAAATTACAAAAATAAAATAAAACAAGAAGACCAAATGGCTCTAAATTTCTCAGCTGATGACACTATCGCATTTTAGAAATTTAAAACAGTTATATACCTAGATGGCATACATAGATGAGATAAAAACCAAAAATGCTCAAGGGTTCAGTACAGCTGAGCTAACCAGTACTCACTCACAGTATACCTCCGGCCCACCGTAAGAATCGACACTTTCTCACAAGTTGAGCTCCCAGTGGGATTCGAACCCATAGCGGTTGTCCCTTGTTTGACGTTCAGCATATAAATAATAGTGCTTGGAAGAGACGGCCAGGTGTCGGTATAATCAAATTTGGTGAGGTATCATGTCTTGTGTCTATGGCTGGGTATTCCAATGTGACAGCGCTCTTTAAACAAGAGGCCCAAGAGGGCCTGTGGATGCTGTACTGGCTAAAACGGCTCTTATATCAAGGGTTGTCGACAAAAAAATCCTATCGGCACTTCTTTTAAAACATTGCAAAAACAACACGGCTAGGATGGCCTTAGATGGCTCACCTGGTAATCATGGGCAATAAGTCCGCTGTGTGTAGTCTGGCATGGGTATTTTTAAATTTGTCCCACTTTCTTCTATGAATGAAATTTTATAAAATTAGGTGTTGGGGTGTGGGGCGGGAGTGGGGAGGTTATATTGACATTCTAAACAAAATTGGTAAAGATCAGATAAAAATGAAGTAACTACAGATTTAACAAATGAAAATACAACATAACCCTGTCGTTACTAACAAGATCTAGCTTGTTTTCGAACTTATCCAAGATTTCAGTGATATACCGCGCTTTGCACAACTAAACATCATACTGAGGCATCCTGCCAAATTTCGTAGAAATCCAACAAGCTGTTTTGGAGGAGTAGCGCCGACAAGAAATTTAAAGTAAAAATGCCAAAGGACCATAACTCCGTCAAAAATCAACGAACTGAAACAAAAACGTGAAGTGCACAACTAGACATCTTACCGATGCTTCCTGCCAAGTTTCGTCGAAATCCAAAAAGGCATTTAGGAGGAGTAGCGCCGACAAGAAATTTAAAGTAAAAATGTCAAGGGGCCATATCTTCATAAAAAATCAACGAACGGGGAAAAAACGCAATAGGCACAACTAGAACTCACAGCAATGCTTCCTGCTAAGCTTCGTCATATCCAACACGACGTTAAAAAACCAAAAACATTAAAAATAAATAAATCAACTAAAAAAATGAATCAATAAAAAAAGAATATTAAAAAAAAAGAAAAAAAAGGAAAGTAAGAAATTTAAACAAAAACAAATTACTAATAATAAAAAAGGTCAACAATTCTGGTAAGTTTGGTAAAGATAAGACGAAAAATGAAGGCCCTATAGTATATTAGAGGCAAAATAAAGCATTTTTAAGGAAATCAAGGGCCACAGCTCCGCTGTTACTGGTCCAATTTGGCTGGTGTTCGTATTTGTCCGAGCTTTCATTGACATTAACAATCTGGTACAGTGTTATAAAGATCGGATAAAAAATGAAGGCCCTATCGTTTTAACGAGGCAAAACATAGCATTATTAACTAAATCAAGGGCCATAGATTCGCTGTTGCTGTTCCGATCTAGCTGGTTTTCGAACTTGTCCGAGCTTTCATTGATATTAACAATCTGGTAAAGATTGGTAATCTGGTAAAGATTGGTAAAAAATTAAACGAAAAATAAAGGCCATATCGTCTTAACGAGGCAAAATATAGCATTTTTAACGAAGTCAAGGGCCATAACTCCGTTGTTACTGGTCCGATCTGGCTGATTTTCGAATTTGTTCGAGCTTTCATTGATATTAACAATCAGATGAAAAACGAAGGCCCTATCGTCTTAACGAGGTTAAAGTTAACAGACGGACGACGGACAACAATCCATCCCATAAGCTCTACTGGCGCTTTGGCCAGTAGAGCTAAAACATGAGCACTGAGGTCAATGCTAACTGCAACAAGTCGACACTGTCCTGATATGACCAAGGTCACTTTTTGGACAAACTTATTTTTGGACAAACTTGGTAGAAAAAGTTGGAAGATGTAATCTTGCATGCAATATATGCGAGCTTTATATGCATTGTAGTTTCAAAGAGGAAAATTGTTTACCTATATAAAACAATATGTGAACTCTCTATGTACAACTTCTCTATAAATGAATTTCATTATTTTGATCTCGGGAACTTTGTTTGTAAACCTATGATAGACGAGGGTTTTAAGTTTTTCAAATTCTAATATCTAGAATATTGCATGCTTACAAATTCAGCCATGCTTATTGTGCCTACAGTATCATCAATGCCACTCAGACACACATGTTCCATAACTCTGTATTACATTTTAGCAACATTGATGGCCCTTTTTTTCGACTAAGACATTAATAAAGTCTGGTCCCTAGGCTTGGGTTTAGGTTTCATCTATTTAAAGGACTAATAACGGCGGCCATTTTGGATATCGAATTAGATGCAATTACTCCTGAACGCAGGTATTTCGTAACTCATTTTATTATATAATCCTATATAATCCTATTTTCCGTTTCGGCAATGGAAACGTGATATTATATTGACAACATCATTTATGCCTAGAACTGTTTCTTTGTGACCACAAACCTAATAAGGACGCCTGTGCTTATAATTAAATTAAAGTAATATTTTTGCTGATACTTTTTAATTTGATATAATTTAGATATGTATGAATGCATAATGTATACTTGGAGAAAATAACGATCGGTGTATATCTCTCTTCAATCATTAAATAGGTCAGCCAAAGACAGCTCGAATCCCGTTTTTTTTTTATCAATACTTAATATTTTTTGTTTGATGTTTACTATAAGTAGGTCTTAAAGCTGCTGTATAATAGTTGTGTCAGTGCATTATAGAGCAGGACATTCTTATTCGACTGTTCTGGTTATAGTAATACTATATATACAGTCATGGGTACACGGAGTACACAATATTATTGTTTAAAATTAGAAGAAAAAAATCTCAATTTTATCTTAGACAATCAGAAAAAAACACACAACATCAGTACAGTCTTATCGAACATATCTTGACCCCTATGGCTTATCTAGACCTATTTCAAAAGAAGATTTCCGATCAGTTAAATCTTATCTTTGATCACCTGTCATTGATGATTTAATTGCGCCTTTTTCGCGGGAAATTACACAGGGTTAATTAAGGCGGTCCATGGCAAACCGCATGTTGTCTAAACCGTTAGAATCTATTCGAGCTGCAACTACTAAAGTAATTTACAAAAGAAGGCCAGCGCTCAGCAGATTTGCCAACAAATGTTGATTGCCCGACTTTCTGCACATCCACCGCGCGTAATCTTTCAGTCTTTGAACTTGCAATGTGACCTAATTAATATTCATAAGTGGATAGAAACAGAGTAGTGATACACATGAAAAGGGTTATGAGGCTCTCCATATTGGAATTTAGATAAGTTTTTGTGTGCAATTGTGCAAATGCCACCGACAAAACGACGGATTTAAGGTTGTCTGGATTACTAAATGGACGCTCCGTCCATAATAACTCAAGTTTCGCGAGAGGATGACCAACTTAACTCATTTCCGCCATCGGAAAAAGGTAATGATTTTCTTTCATATCGGTAGGAAAATGGCGAAAGAAGTTTAGTACAATATCAACTTCCGCTGTGTAATATAGTTCCACACCTGCAATATTTAAATGCATTTTCCATTGTTTGTTTCCTCGTAAGACGAATGCAGTTGAAATAATTTATAATTAAGTTGGAAATATGAACTTTGTAAACATAAGAAGTGTTTGTTTACATTAGAAATTGATTATTTACATGTGGTTGTAAGGTCAAGGTCATAAAAATGTATGTTGGTTTATAAAAGAAAAATAGGTCAACATTTGCCCCAAATTACCAATTACCAGAACTAAGTTTACACACTGTATTGTAGTTATTTAAATAATTGTTATTGGCAGTGGTATAACTGGAACATTTTGCGTCATAAATAATTATTAATCCAGAGAACTCTGTACACGAATTCTGTGAAAACACGAGTTGATCATTCGGAATCTGGCAAAATTCCATTGAAAGTTGAAGAAGTTTGCATTAATATGGTATGCTTCGAGATGCATTTTAATGGATTTGAGTTTGGAAATCGTTACTCTTGTCTTATTTTGTCATGTTCATTAAAATGTACTTCTTCAACATAGATTTCAATGTGTTATAAGAGTGTTTATTTACTTTGACAGTTGTGGTTTGTTTACCCACTTGTAAGAAAAGTAGTTCCACAAACATGGCTACCTTCCATAAAAACACAATTTACACGTGTTTTTAACACCTAAACTACGCACTACTGCACATATTAACTGGCATGCGTTTCTAATTATGAATTTAAATGCATTTGTCAAACGCTTGCATTTGCAATCCTATTTTTCCAGTTGGAAATGATTATTTTTCCAGGTGGAAAAGATGTTGCCTTGGGATTCAAAAATATATTATATTGTATTTAAGTATATTTTCTTTCCATCTAAACTTCTTTATTGTGGACCAAGGAAGCCTTTTAACGAGGATAAGGTTATCTTCTTCTTCATTATGTAGCACCGGGTTCTGCATATAACGTAAATAGTACAACGGGTTGGCTAATCTTGGAAAGAAAAGTCTAACTTAAAAGTTCAAACATATTCCGTCGGATGGGGACGTAAACCGGGCGGTCCCGTGTATTGGTCTATCCTCCGAGCACATTAAGGAACCATAGGAATCTATTCGATAATAAGAGTAGGGCACGGTTCTCGGGTTCCTAGGTATCCTCAGTGCCCCAGATAAGCAGCGTACCTGCGTATTTCACTCAAGTAAAATTGCCAAATACCCAATTAATTTCCCTGACATGCGTACCAGATACGCAAGCATGGGGACGTAAACCGGGCGGTCCCGTGTATTGGTCTATCCTCCGAGCACATTAAGGAACCATAGGAATCTATTCGATAATAAGAGTAGGGCACGGTTCTCGGATTCCTAGGTATCTTCAGTGCCCAAGATAAGGAGCGTACCTGCGTATTTCACTCAAGTAAAATTGCCAAATACCCAATTAATTTCCCTGACACGCGTACCAGATTCACAAGCAATTTCCTTTTCACTCAGACATTTTAATTTTCGAGCGTATCAAATGATTGATGGATTGATGTTTTCGTGCATTTACAAATTTTTACAAAAAGCAGATTTTACTTCTGGTGTTTATCTTGACTGGGATGTTACATAATTATCGATAAAGTGGAGAACGCTATATAGTTGATTATGTACGCTATACCAGTCTTTACTATTGTGTAGTCGTCTGGGCGCTTTCTTGTTTACTTTTGAAAGCATTTTCGTTGTGCAGACGATTAAAATGTCGAAAAGCGGAGGTAAACCGACAAGCGAGTTACCGTTATGAAGAAACACTTCTCTGAAATTAACACATGTATATGATTAATGTTTCTATGGAAATTAATCATTAATAATGATTAATCATTGACAAAACACTGCCATGAATAACAAGTCAATAAAGCTCACATAAAGACGGGCAAGTTACCTTGCTTGTTTTACATTTGATCCCCAAATCACCCTATTATTTTTGAAAATTTGAAATTCACTCAATTAATTTTAATTTCATGAGTGAAATACCCAATAGGTCCATAAGTTATCTGGGGCACTGTATCCTTCCCCTCTCTGCGATGGCTCTAAATAACCTACATGTATAATGTGTTGATGAGCCGTTAAATAACATTCATTCATTTACATTTCGAAGGGCTCTGGTGATTAGTGGGTGCCCGTGAACACTTGTGGGCAAAATCCCAATTAAGATTTGAAAGCTTCCAGTGTCTGTGACAATGTAGACTAGGTTGGCAGTTGGTTCCATTCCCGCATTGTCGGAGGAAAGAATGAATTGCTGTATGTTGCATTTTCTATTCTCTCCTGGAATAGTCATTTTCACCCCTTGGTTCACTCGCTTGACTGCTGTATGTTATCACTATGGTTAAGTCAACTTTTGTGGCATCAACCTTCAAGACTTGCCATGTTGGTCACATATCCTGGACAATGGTTTAATCCTTGTGGCATAGGGTGCTGCCCTATGTTTTACTTTCTCGAGTGCCTTGCTGGAGGTTTACAGATTAAGAATCTTTTACATCCAGTACATGCTACGGCTCTCCATGAGTGGGATGACTCGACAACCCCACACACCTATGATGAGGAATTCAACGGGTTTCCTGACAGAAACTAAAAAACAAAAGGGTGAAGGGGAAAATACATTTATGTACACATTTATTGTCTAATTGAGTTATTCCCCTCCGTAGGAGCATTATTTATGTCTTCCCTTGGGTACATGTAATCCCCATGCCAGTACCATGCCAGGTTCTGTCTAATTCTCAATTTCGGTTAAAACTTTCTTTATTGTCAATTATTTTGCACAATGGCAGGGGTAAGACCTAGAAGTCCTGACCAAACTTCTACCTCAACATCAGTGACCTCGACATTGACTTTAAAGAAAAATGACTTCCTGGGTTAAAGTTTATTTGAAGCTCTTTATTTCCAATATTGTCAAAGATATGGATTCCAAACTCAGTATGTACATTAACTGAGGTAAGGCCTTATGCACTGAATTAAAGCCCCAACGCCACCAGCAATCTTGACTTTGACTTTAAAGACAACAGAATATATACAAAATGTTTCTGGTTTAAGTTTTATTTCAAACTCAGTATGTACTTTAACTGTGTTAAGGCCTAAGCGGTAAACCCTCTGACCAGTCCCCACACAACCAGTGACTTTGACTTTCAACTTTTATAAAGACAGCGGAACTTTCTCTTCCCTAAGTCAATCTTCTGCACCATGCACGAAAATTGCCCGGAAGGGCATCTGGGGTCTTCCTTCACTAAAGGAGGGGGGCGTCCGTGGCCGAGTGGTTAGAGTCTTTGACTTGCAATCACTTGCCCCTCACCGCTGTAGGTTCGATCCCTCAGGGGCCTAGGAATCTTTATGTGAGGAAGCTATCCAGCTGGCT
Organism: Cyrtodaria siliqua; assembly: GCA_037043455.1. NCBI lineage: Eukaryota > Metazoa > Mollusca > Bivalvia > Adapedonta > Hiatellidae > Cyrtodaria > Cyrtodaria siliqua. The sequence continues at coordinate 82,635 of JAWPHD010006122.1, read as the reverse complement.
TGCGGAACGTCGGTGGTTCCACCCAGGTGCCTGCCCGTGCACAAAAATTGCCCGGAGGGGCACCTGGGGTCTTCCTCCACCAATGGAAGCTGGAAAGTCGCCATATGACCTTAGCTGTTGGTGCGACTATTCAATTCAATTCAATTCACTAAAGGAAGCTAGAAATTCACCATAATTTTTTATGGCCTTAGCTGTAACTATAAATCCAAATAAATTTGATTTAATTGTCTGCGCCATCTCTGTCTTACAGTATGCTTTTGTCTAGGCGCCATCTCTATCTTCTGCTTTTGTCTATGCACCATCTCTATTTTCTGCTTTTGTCTATGCACCATCTCTATTTTCTACTTTTGTCTATGCACCATCTGTATCAGTATGATACTATCCTACTGTTTTGTCTATGCACCATCTGTATCAGTATGATACTATCCTACTGTTTTGTCTATGCATCACACCATCTGTATCAGTATGATACTATCCTACTGTTTTGTCTATGCATCACACCATCCCTATCTTTTGATTTGTCCCAGCATCTTTTGCTTTGCTACGATATGGTATATTTAACATACAGGATGATCTGATATGGTATATTTAACATACAGGATGATTCTACGATATGGTATATTTAACATACAGGATGATCCGATATGGTATATTTAACATACAGGATGATCCGATATGGTATATTTAACATACAGGATGATCCGATATGGTATATTTAACATACAGGATGATCCGATATGGTATATTTAACATACAGGATGATCCGATATGGTATATTTAACATACAGGATGATCCGATATGGTATATTTAACATACAGGATGATCCGATATGGTATATTTAACATACAGGATGATCCGATATGGTATATTTAACATACAGGATGATCCGATCCATATGGTTTTAAATAGCAGTATTTAAATATTGGAAGAACAAGAGTGCTGTTGCGTTTGTTTCAACGCTTTTACACGTAGGTTCCTTAACAGGACTCCCAACATGCCTTCTTCATTGTCCAGTTAACGAGCTTGCAGGGAACTCCACTCCGAGGTACTTTGCAGTCAAATCGGTCTGGAGTCATGCAATTTCTCACCGGAAATATTGACAATTTGTGGAGGGGGTGGGAGTTGGATGGAGCAGTCTGGGTAGTATATATACATGTATGAATATATGGTACATGTAAGCTACAACTGCCATCTGACCTACTGACGTGAACTATTTACTAACTGCACAATGATATGTGTCAAACAGTGCTCTTAATTTTGTAAATTGGAAACCCGAACATATTTATAGTAAATGTATACATGTATATTCTTATATTCTTTGTATTTATTAGGCTTGGAATGATAAACAAACAATAGTAATGGTAGCTCAAGATCATTGTTTATTTGTTCATAGTTATGATTGCTAGCTAGTGTCTATTGGTTTAGGTAAGCTCTATTCAAACAGGGAAGATTACAGCACACAGCAGTCTTACAGCAGTCTTGGGATTCGTGTCACCACATGTACCCTTGGAACTTTGGTAAAATGATTAAGAAAAAATAAATGATCCTAAGTTCCTAATCAATATAGTGTCATATATTTTTAAATATATTTAAAGAAGTTTAACTGTCTTTAGTCAAACCTGTTTCAAGAGGTCATTAAAGGGAAGAGCAAAATTGATCTCTCAACATAAAAGAGCAGTTTTGCTCACATACTTTGTGGTCCCTTATTAGCACAGGTTTTACTGTAGATTGTGTATACCGAATGAAATCTAGACTGGCATTTCCCGTAGTCCTTAATGTTTTTACCAGTTCCTTTTAAAGTATTAGAGAATTCTTTCCTATTCTCTGAAAGAGGCAAATATTGTCACCAGGGTTCGATGTTAACTTTACGGACAGCTTGCCCATGGGGAAATTCCCTGAAATTTACTTGCCCATGCCAGTTTGGTGGTTGCCCACTTATTTAGACCCGAAGTTCTTATTTTATAAGGATATATATTGTTTGACTTTGAGTCTTCAAGAGTATTAGACCCCTTACTGATATAACTCTCACAACACTTTTCTGAGAATTCTAAAAGCTGGTCTAATAAAATGTAACAACAATAATAATATCGGAAATCTGCAAAGAGTGATGGGTTTCTTTTATAGATTTTTTTCATATTCTATGGTCCTTGTAGCTCAGTTTTGAAGTTGCCCGACGGGATTGAGCCTTTGAGACTTTACCTGCCTGGAGCCAAGTTTTACCTGCCCCGGGCAGGCGGACAGTCCTTAACATCGAGCCCTGCACCCAGGAAAAATGGGGTGGTCTGCCTCTACACATAATTAAAAAAAAATCGACAACTGCATGTTCTAATCCCACTGGGAGCTCGACTTGTCAAGTGAGAAAGTGTCGATTCTTAAGGATGGTGGGAGGTATACAGTACTGGTTCTACCCAGGAGCAGTCGGATGGTTCAAAGGAAAACACCCTCTTATGTGGCCTAATATATGTGCTTAAAATGACGTAAAATCATTTAAAACAAACAATTGATTGAATTGATTGAATTGGATTTTATAGTCGCACCAACAGCTAAGGTCATATGGCGATTTTCCAGCTTCCATTGGTGGAGGAAGACCCCAGGTGCCCCTCCGGGCAATTTTCAGGCACGGGCGGGCACATGGGTAGAACCACCGACGTTCCGCAAGTAGGCTGGATAGCTTCCTCACATAATGATTCCTAGGCCCCTGAGGGATCGAACCTTCAGCGGTGAGGGGCTAGTGATTGCAAGTCAGAGACGTTAACCACTCGGCCACGGACGCCCCTTAAAACAAACAAAGGCTATGGGACTGTTTTCAGTATAATAGACTCGGTGGGGTATCATGTCATGTGTCTACGGCATGGTATTCCAGCGTGGCCGAGCTTAAAGCTTAATGATACAAATAAACACCGTCGTGATACATGTTTATGACTGAAAGATTGTTAAAAGTGACGTTAAACCTCATACCTACATGATACATGTACATACATTATATTGTAGATATGAATTCATTGACGCATTCGGTATCTATAATCACCTTTTAAATCGTGCAGATAAATTGTGTTTAAAGAATTTAACTTGATAGTTGTAAAAAGGTAGACGCGTCTTTATGTACTGTATTTTTTGTACAGTTTGAGGGCTTAGTGTAATACCATTTCTATTGTGTCTTATTCTTTATTTATATTATAGTTTGAATAGCAGCTTTTATACTTGGGTATAGGTGTAGGAAAAGTTCCGTCACTTAACAAAGCAATTATGAATGAATAATCTGTACTCTCGGCAGAATGCTTATATATATACACCCACTTAATATGTATACCAAGCAGAGTTACTCAATCTTGAAGTTGACCGATATGTTTTGCTATAGGATTACATTTTAATCTTCCAGCCTTGTTTACATTTCACTGTGTATACCTTACACACTGTTTGAATGTATTTATACACCAGTACATGAAGACTGGCGTCACCAGTGTAGGATACAGTAAAATGTATCTATACATGCACTTCTGTTTGTTCTTTTATTCTATTACAATTCAAACATTCTTATTAAGGCCAAGATAAAATAATGTTAGCGAAGAGAAAAACATTTTTTAAAATGTCCTTGCATTCAGCCTGAAAAGTTGTCATTAAAAGTTTTTAATGACTAAGGGCTCTGTTTTTCATTTCCACTGTTTACAAGCTTTTAAGTTTTACAGGAAAATCATGTTGTAGCTACGCATCTTCTGTACTTTCATTTGGATTTTCATGAAACTTCACAGGAACGTTGCAGGTGACATGGTACTTGGTGCTGTATGACCATCACTGCTAAAAATAGACATTTTAAAGGGAAACTGTCCGTAATTACGTTCACAAACATTACACACTAAACACTATTGAATATTTACTAAATTTTAAAAGGAATTAACACTATTGGTTCTACCCAGGAAAACTGGGTAGTCTGCCTCCATCCCAAAAAATCGACCATCATATATACATTGGCGTAGCTCTGCGTAGCCTGGGCCTACGCCTTATTTTCAGAAATAGAAAAATTAAAAAATGCAATAAAAATCGGGGGGGCGGGGGAGAGATGTGGGGCGGGGCTGTATAGGCGGCGTAGTAACCAGAAAATATAATTTTCATATATATTTGTTTAGTCATCTTTGCCCTTCTTACAGTCTAAAATATACGTCAGCACGCACCAAATGCATTCTAACATAAAAAAAATTTGTGCAGGCATGTCCCCGGACCCCACTAGCATAATAACTTAACTGCGGGCCTATGCCGTCAAAAAGGCCAAGCTACGCCCCTGATATAGATAACGTTACATGTGTTGAAAATGACATAAAACGCCAAACAAACAAACAAAGCATTATTAAATTGTTGTATCTAGTTGAGTGTAAAAATGTCATCATTTACATGTACGGCAATCCTGTTAAAATGAATAGAAGGTTCTAAATAATTAATTAATGCCAGTACCTTGTTTAAAATAGCAAGTAGAAATCTTGACACTTGCTTTTTTTAGTAAGTGACTAAAAATATTAAATTTGATCCCCGGCAACTGGTATAAATTTCTCTCGGCTAACTATATATGAGGCCCATTTAGTGGGGTGGGGGAGGGTGGCAGGTCCCATTGGGCATATATTATGGAAAAAAAGATTTGCATCATATGACCCATGGAAAAAATAGGTAAATTAAACAATATGGCATATATGGAAAATAATATTTTAGCTATATGGCATAGGGAAAAAATAAATAGGCTCATATGGCATATGGAAAGAAAGCACCTAACAGAGGCTCCTTAATGAACCATATAATAAACTTGTATTATTTACAAACAGACATTACTTGAATGATTTGATAAATTCTGAAAACGCCAAGCATATATTTAAAGAAATGGCTTTCTGAAGATGATTATGATATTTGGAAGGCCAAATGAAATAATAAAAATTTGGTGGTTCCGAGTACCTGACAGATCCTAGATTTTTGGGCTTTTTTCGCCGACCCAATTTTTTTCGTTAAAAAAAATATGGAAGGATGAGGGGTGAACCATCATACCGAGAGAGAATGCAGCTCCGGAAACGTTAATTCCGTTTGATAGACGCTTTCAGCTATATTTGTTTGATCATCAGTGCAATGCAGAAAAGCATTTTGACGACGTTGATCTCAATGCAGACATGGCATTTCTAGACCTCAGGCCTCTACATTAACTTTTGGATCCACAAGTGACTTCAGAAATCCACTTGTCCTGACCTATAATGAACTTGACCGAATATGAAATCTCAATTTTTTTACTGTGAAGGCATTAAAACATGTAAAATAAAGCAGTCTGGAACCAGAAAAGAATGATCTTTTATTGAAACATTTCGACATTTCTATTCAGAGATTGCGATCCGATGAAGCGTAATACATGTACACAATCCGTAAAGCGGTCGTATGTGATTGTCGCAAAATGTTCAAGCGATTTTTATTTCGTAAAATTTATGATTAGCGTATAATTAAACAACTTGCTTATGTTGTATTTTATTAACAATATTTTCACAACATAAGGAATGCTTTTTGTCATTCAAAATCGGGAGAATAAAACATCAAATACAGGGATCCCAAGCAACGTGTTGCGACAAGCAACTATCTATATATACACTATCTGTATATATCGGCAGGGAAAATCCTGCCGCGCATGTGCAAAACTGTCTAGTTTACAATCACTTCCTATTAGACAACACTCGCTACGGTGAGGTTTGAATTTTGTCATTTGGCGTGGGTTTTCAGCGTATTTTGGCGTGTGTTTTCATTTTGATTTTGTTTTATTTATTTTTTTCTACTTGCCCGATCGGACAATCAGGATTCAGAATCAACTTTTCCGGACCCAAGTCTGGGTTGCCAAAACCTATTGGATAATGCATAATGTCGAGCCCTGGACATCTCTTTTTGGAATTTGTATTGAGAAATATTGTCATTTTGACGGCATTATAAAATTAGGTTCTTTTATGAACACTAGCACGATGGAGGAAGTAACAAGATAACAAGGAAGACCAGTCAGAGCTACAGATAAGCAGGGTATTTGCTTAAATACCCAATTAAAAATGCCAAAAATACCCAATTTAAATAAAAAGAATGGGTACCAATAAAGTCATCGGAAGTTGTCAAATGATAAAACAACCAATGCAAATTGCGCAATATATGGGTTGTTGAAGGGACACCCAGTCACATTGTACATGTACATTGTATGAAGCCTATTGTAAAAGGAGTTGATTTTATTAGATTTTGTGTATACAAAATTAGTGGAATGCCACCCCAAAACAATGTCGCAAACTTTGTTTTATTTTACCCAATTGAAATCATGAAATACCCAATTAAATAAATACCGATGGCTAAATACCCATTTGATCAAAAGCTTATCTGTTTCTCTGAGAACTGCTGCAATCTCGGCTTGTTGTACCCATCATGAAATACCCAATTAAATAAATACCGATGGCTAAATATACCCATTTGATCAAAAGCTTATCTGTTTCTCTGAGAACTGCTGCAATCTCGGCTTGTTGTACCCGTTCAAAAACCAGTCCGCATATTTTTTTTTTAAAAAAACCCCATATTTTACCGACCTACATGTACCGTCCCTTATTCTCTCCCCAGTGTAATCAGAACCACATATATTATTTTATTTGACCTAATTAATCTGCTAAACATTTAGAAATAGACTAGTGTGTCAAAGAAACAGCTCATCTGTCATCTGTCCAATTATTTTTTCCATATTGATGTCTATATTAAGATTGAAAAATCTGTATTTCATGATAAACATGACTGTTCTTCAGTTATATTTAAGTATCCCACTGGGAGCTCAACTTATGAATAAGTGTCGATTCTTATGGATGGCAGAAGGTATACAGTACTGGTTCTACCCAGGAATAAGCTAATGTGTGCTTTGGAACAGCAGACCTCTGCCATGCGTGGTTTCGCAACCTGGTGGAGGCACGCATGTCTGATGAGAAACTTTATCCTTTACAAGGTTCATACAGCCTTAAAAAGTCCTTAAATTTCAGAAATAGCCTTTAAAAGTCCTTAAATCCACTCCAGCCTTAAAAAGTCCTTAAAAATTCCATAAATTCTGACAAAATATCATTAAAGGTCCTTGAATTTCATAATCAGTCGATTAATTATACAAGAGGAATAATATCTGACGGTAGTTTAAAAAAAATCGGCAAATAAACAACACGCCGATAATGTTACGAATTAAACCGTGCCTTAAAAATGGGTTATTAGGACCTTAAAAAGTCCTTAAAAGGTCCTTAAATTTCATAATGATAATTCTGTATGAACCATACTTTATCTCATCTCGAGGTTGCTGTCCCAGTATATCCAAAGATGATGTGTTAAAGTGACCCAATTAAATTTCTTTGTATTTCTTGAGTTATATAGCTAGATATTTCATTATAGTCAAGACCCATCTGTTACAATGCCCAGATTTGCATTTCCATATACATGTAGGTCAGACTAGGGTTTATACAGTTATATCATTGATCCAACCCATGTATAGAGACGCTTTAGAGAAAGGACATAGTGGGCACGTTGGTGTCCATTAGTCCATACGACAGGGTAGTAGTTTGACTACTAGGTCTTATGGTTAGAATTTATAAACATGCAACTGTTTTGTAGTTTGTGTCCACTAGTTTAATAGCCCAGTAAGAACGTCTTTACTGTTGTAACCTTTGTGTTTAGTTCAGTTTCTAAGACACTATTTACCCTACCAGGGCTGTCGATCTCCCAATTTTGGGTCCGTTTACCGGACGCATTCCCCCCCTCCAAAAAGTATGTTTTCCCCCCCCATTTCAGACTCATAATTCTCCCTCGAACAAAAAAAATAATTAAAAACAAAACTTCTGGTATGTAAAATATTGAGTACGAAATTTTTAGACTGTGTTTCGTTTTTTGCTTAATCATTTTCATTTACGGCAAATTTATAGTCGCACCGTCTATTTTTTTCAAATCTAACGGCAGTGTTATACCTATTGATGAAGTGTTGCAGAAAATAAAACAGTCTTAAACTGTTATACAATATAGTCTGTTTTTTATTACTTAAACATAACACTAAACTGTATTTAATACAAATAAAACATCAGGGCTTCCGTTAACGGGCGTACGGCCGTAAATTACGTCCAATAATCGTAGTTGTACGGCGAAAATTAACATCAAAGGCGTACTGTGTACTTTCAAAAACTTCAAAGTACGCCGTGATTGTTTACTACGGACGTCCCATAATCTGTAAATTACCGATTATAGCCCCGCCCATCTTATCTAATTTCATTTGAGACTGCCGACGTAACAAGTTGTAAAGCAATTAAAACTCAGTGGAGCCTGTAATTGACAGGTAAAACCAGTTTTTATCAAGGGTCACACGCATTGCTGGTGAGAGGTGAGAGAGTTAATTAGAGAATTGACCAAGCCGCGCATTTTAGCAGTATAATCTCGATGCCAAATTGCTTAGTTTATATTCATTAACCACAAAGTTGAAACTCCTTACACAAACAGATTATACTTTTTAGGCTATTTCTTTTATATCTTTTTGTCATTTTTCTATGTATTTATCAAAGTTACAAATAGAAACGAAGTACTGATAGACAAACAATATTTAATAATCTCTAACCTAGGGGAAAGAACTCTTCGCGAATGGAGAATAAACACGGAAGTGAAATTATCACTGGCAAAAACAATCGATTGCTTTGATAATAAATTAAAGAATCTGTTACATTTATTCCTACACTTGACAGTTTTACATACCTTTCATTAATGTATGCCAATTTAAAAGCTTTCCTGGACTGATAAATTGAAAACTGATTGCAAAATGTAATTCACTGTATAAAACTTGTGGGTGGGGTATGGCACGCAAAAACAAATTAAGTATTTTTAGTTTGAAACCGTTTATATAATGATGTCTTCAAATATTTTCTTTTATAAACATATAGATGATTATAAATATCCTTTTTTTCTTTTTAACAATTTAGATGTGTTGTTTCCCTCACCACCACGCGGAATCACTGACTCAAAGACTGAGTATGAATGCCATGCCCAAACACTGGAACTTCCTAAATTTTCACCATGAACTTCCAAATTTGATACACAGGAAGTTCGAACTTCCTAAATTTGAACCTTAGTGGAAGCCCTGAAAACATGTAGACTATTTAAAACAATGATTATAATCAAAATGATGGCCATAAAATAACCTCTTTCCTGTGCTAAAATTCCCCCACCTAAGGGTATGGGTCGCAGTCCCCCAAAACAGAGTGATGGCCCTGCCTACAGTCTTCAAACTTTTCCTTGGCCTCAGTGTTAAGCTCTAAATAACGTAAATAATGAATGATTGAATGGCCGTTAACCAATTCATTCCAGTTTTTAGCTAGGTAGCTTGTACATGTATATGTACCCAGTGAACGGCTCTAATAACCGAAATTATTTGTTGATGAGCCGTTAAACACCAGTTGTTCATTTCTGAACTAGGAAGCTTGTACTCTGTGAAAATTTCCAAACAACATGAATAATGGGTTGATGAGACGTTAAAAGGACAATTCAATTGTTTTCTTTGGAAGGAAATGTGGTGCATTGATATTGCAACATAATTTGAAAATCACATTTTGGGAATTGATTTATGTTGATTCCTGGTTATTCCCCAGGGAGTATAATTGGCAATTGCATTTCCATGATTATTGTGTATTAACCTTTGAAAGTTAGAGTAATGTTCGTTCCATATGTAGCAGAAGCTTTAATTGTCTTGTTATAATTGAATCCTGCATTTAAGACTGTCTATCTGTGACTGTCTTTTATCAACTATGATGTTATGACTGAATCATCCATTTATGACCTGTCTGTTCATCAAGGAAAAGTGAATATTTTCCTTTTCCTTAAGGATTTAACCAGAATCTCAACTATATATATAGCAACGAGGTTTGTTAGAGTGTTAAAATAAAATGTCCATAGAATTGTCGCTCAAAACCACACAACAAAGTTTGATGATTGCCAATGACTTTCAGTCCTATAGCACTCATTTGAAGCATAAGGAAACCATTATAAAACAAATCGATTTTTTTAAATATTTTTTTTGAAAATCAAGTCTACTGTAAGATTAGGGTCTGACTTCAGTGACATATTTAGAAAACAACTAGAAAACGATGAGAAAAAACGTGGAAGCATCTGAAGTTGCCATAATTATGTCAGATTGCATTGTATTTTCCCCAAGACTTTCAGTTAGTGCCTTTGCCGGATGGAAAACACAACTGGATTTGCTTCTTTATACGATTTTACAAATGTTCACAGTGTACACACAACGTCTTGATCAATTCATGGAATCATATCTAGAAGGAATGTATCTAGAAGGAATCCATATTGATAATGTCAAAGTAACATGTAGGCGCCCTTAATTGATTCCTGCAACAAGGCATTTGCAGTTGAAATCTCTATAGTTGACTGTTCTTGTTCTGTCTGTGGTCAGTGTTCCAGATAAGCTTTCAGCACAAAGAGTTTTGTATGCATGAAAAAAACCTACATTATGTACTTACATTTACAACTGCATATTCGTTGATTATGACTGGGGGAGTAGCCAAGCTCTATTTTTCTAAGCTGTTCAGAGTGTACGCAGTAATTTGGTTCTCAATATTTATCGGCATTTTTTTAATGTGTTTTTGTATGCATAATGCCATTGATTTTATTTTCAATGCGTATTGATTTTATTTTGTATGTGTTTTTGGTGGAATAATAAGTGGAATAACGCAGATGTGCGTCTTATCTGGAGCACTGTGTAGTGTATTTACATGAAAGTGCTGATTTTACCTTCCTATATTGTGGTTACAAACATGCGATGCAACATCATACATCAGCACATGTGGCTAACAGCCATATTATTTATATTGCAACAGTGCGCTATTTGTTTTTGTGTCGCCTGTGTAATATGGCAGACTCTTAGGGATCACTTTGTCCGTCGTCCTGCGTCATCGTCCATCCGTCGTCCGTCACACCTCCTGCAACCTAACTTTGGCCATAACTTGAAAGTATTTGACATATTTCATGGAACTTCACACACATCTTCATCTTAACCCAAGGAATGCTGTTACACATGTCCAATAACTATGACTTCCATTTTGACAGAGTTATGCCCCCTTTCATAAAACTTTAACTTGCAATCTAACCAGGCTCATAACTGGCCATAACTTAAGAAGTATTTGACCTGTTTTCATGAAACTTTACCAATTATTCATTTTAACACACAGCATATTGTTACCCACGACCAATAACTCTGACTTTCATTTCAGCAGAGGTGTGCACCTTTTCATAAAACTTTAACCTGCAACCTAACCAAGCTCATAATTGGCCATAACTTAAGAAGTATGTGACCTATGTTATTGAAACTTCACAGATTTATTCATCTTACCACACAGAATATGGTTACCCATGACCAATAACTTTTGACTTCATTTCAGCAGAGTTATACTCCTTTTCATAAAACTTTAACCTGCAGCCTAACCAAGCTCATAACTGGCCATAACTTGAAAAGTATTTGACCTATGTTCATGTAACTTCACACACATAATGATATGTCCAATAACTCTGACTTAAAACTTTACCCTGCAACCTAACCTAGCTCATAACTTGGCAAAATATTGACCTATGGGTCATGAAACTTTACACAGTTCTCCATGAAACTTTACACAGTTCTTCCTTACCAATTATCCAATGCAGATTTATGCCCCTTTTCATAAAATTTTAACACTTTAAAAAAAAGCTCCATAATTCATGAAGGGTAGTCGGTAGCACGGCGGATTTGTAACCGGAGGTCCCGGGTTCAATCCTCCGTGGTGCCACTGAGTTTTTAGTCGGTGTGTTCTTGGGCAAGACACTTTCCCTTAGCCTCGTCCGTTGGATGGGGACGTAAACCGGGCGGTCTTGTGTATTGGTCTATCCTCCGAGCACGTTAAAGAACCATAGGAATCTATTCGATAATAAGAGCAGGGAACGGTTCCCGGATCCCTATGTATCCTTCCCCTCTCTCTACCCCTGCGAAACATTCAAGAACAGTTCAAGAAAAGTTCTAGAAATTTTCTTGAACTTTTGTTCAAGAACTGTTCCAAATGTTCTTCATTAGTTCAAGAACAGATCTTGTACAGTTCTTGAACGTTAAATGGCCCAAATCCTAGAAATAAGAACTGTTCTTGAACTGAATATGCTCAAGAACAGTTCTTGAACTAATATGTTCAAGAACAGTTCTTGAACTAATATGGTCAAGAACAGTTCTTGAACATATTCAGTTCAAGAACAGTTCTTATTTCTAGAATTTGGGCCATTTAACGTTCAAAAACTGTTCAGGATCTGTTCTTGAACTAATGAAGAACATTCCTTGAACAGTTCTTGATAAGTTTAAGAACTGTTTTTGAACTTATATGTTCAAGAACTGTTCTTAAACACATTTGTTCATGAACAGTTCTTGAATTGTTCCAGAATTCCACTTAATTTCATAGCAATTCCACTAGATTATACCAGTGGTATTCCAGTGGAAATACATGTTGTATTTCACTGGTATTTCAACTGGAATCATCTTATTATTCCAGTGGAATACCAGTGATTATTCCACTGGAATAATCTAGTGGAATTGCCCTGATATCCAGTGGTATACCATATATGTTTACGTACCCTGTTTGATTATAGTAGTGGGGATTTGATAACATTCAGAACAATTTAAATTGGAGGACAGACAGCAGACAACTCCCTATGGCATAAGCTCATACAATAATCTCTGGCCTGTGACCATTAGAGCTATATATAGCTAATTAAATAGAACTTCTTTTTTAAATGAGGTATACATTTAAATTTATTAAATTCTGACACGCGGTAAAAACAGCAGTCCCATGGCCGTATTAGCGTCTCCACCAGTGTATTAGGCAGAAATTCAAGAACTGGGTGTGCAAATATGCAAACAGGGTGTGCAAAATAAGTTGCTAACACGCGTTACGCGTCAATTCGCGACAAGTGGGTGTCTGTGGGGTAATTTATTTTTGCAGATAAAGGGGAAAAAAATACATTTTAGGTCATATTTCTTCTATGAATGTATACAAAACATAACAATATTGAGAAAGTAATAGTTTGGAAGTGTATTTTTTTTTATTTTTTTTTTTTACCCCACCCACTCATTCAAATATTGGCCGCGATTTTTCAAAAACGGCCGTGCAAAAGACGGCTGCACGGTTGGCTGGCTAATACACTGGTCTCCACACAATCATCCTTCGTGATCAGTTCGGTTTAGGGCCAGTTTTTCTTTGATCTATGCACTGCAATAGCCGGTCCCGCCCCATCTGCACGTATGCCGTTTTTGGCCTCTCCAAGAAACTGAAATCTGAAAATAAGCTTTTCATCAAACATTGACATCATGTGTTTTTAGCTCTACTGGCCGAAGGCCAGCAGAGCTTATGGGATGCCGAGTTGTCCGTCGTCCGTCCGTCCGTCGTCCGTCCGTCGTCCGTCGTCCGTCCGTTGTTAACTTTTGTCTCGTTAAGACGATAGGGCCTTCATTTTTGATGCGATCTTTACCAAAATTTAACAGGTTGTTAATATCAATGAAAGCTCGGATGAGTTCGAAAACCAGCGAGATCGGACAAGTAACAGTGGAGTTATGGCCCTTGATTTAGTTAATAATGCTATATTGCTAAATTTTGCCTCGTTAAGACGATAGGGCCTTCATTTTTCTTCCTATCTTTACCAAACTTTACCACATTGTTAATATCAATGAAAGCTCGGACAAGTTCGAAAACCAGCCAGATCGGACCAGTATCAGCGGAGTTGTAGCCCTTGATTTAGTTAAAAATGCTATAATTTGCATCGTTAAGACGATAGGGGCTTCATTGTTCATCCGGTCTTTACCAATCTTTATCAGATTGTTAATGTCGTTGAAAGCTCGAACAAGTTTGAAAATCAGCCATATCGGACCAGTAACAGCGAAGTTATGGCCCTTGATTTAGTTAAAAATGCTATATTTTGCCTCGTTAAGACGATAGGGGCTTCATTGTTCATCCGATCTTTACCAAACTTGATCAGATTGTTAATATCAATGAAAGCTTGGACAAGTTCAAAAACCAGCCATATCGGAATAGTAACAGCGGAGTTATGGCCCTTGATTTAGTTAAAATGCTATATTTTGCCTCGTTAAGACTATAGGGGCTTCATTGTTCATCCGATCTTTACCAAACTTTATCAGATTGTTAATATCAATAAAAGCTCAGACAAGTTCGAAAACCAGCCATATCGGACCAGTAACATCGGAGTTATGGCCCTTGATTTACTTCAAAATGATATATTTTGCCTCGTTAAGATGATAGCGCCTTCATTTTTCATCCGATCTTTACCAAACTTCATGAAATTGTTAATGTCTATGAAAGCTTGGTCAAGTTCTAAAACCAACCAGATCGGACCAGTAACAGCGGAGTTATGGCCTTTGATTTTGTTAAAAATGCTATAATATGCCTCGTCATACGATAGGGCCTTCATTTTGCATCTGATCTTTGCCAAACTTTACCAGCTTTTACAACTGTCTTTTTTATATTATTATAATTTTATTTTAATTATAGTTTTATTTTTTATTTATTTTTTTTTTAATTTTTTTTTTTTTAAATTTTTCCTTTTTTTTCATAATTTTTTTTTTTTCATATTTTTTTTTTTTAAATTATTCCTTTTTTTTTTTCATATATATTTTTTTTTTTTTTTTTTTAGCTCTATGTTGGACCAGTCGGACCAGTAACAGGAGTTATGGCACTTGATTTAGTTAAAAATAAATGCTATATTTTGCCTCGTTAATACGGTATGGCCTTCATTTTTCATCTGATCTTTACCAAACTTTACCAGATTCTTTAGTTATGGCCCTTGATTTAGTCAAAAAGCTGTTTTTTTGCCCTAAACTTTCAAAAAAACGTAAATGGCAGTCACTCGCTTCATTGATGTTATAAGAGCCATGTTAGCCAGTAGAGCGTCCACAGGCCCTCTTGGGCCTCTTGTTTAAGTATGATCTGCTGCCTTAAATATACCTTTAAATTGTTTAAAAAGTTGTTTTTTCCGATGCATTTAATTAATTGTAACGAGCTGTTTTCCATCGCTTTTCCATCGCTAAATGTCTGCAAATTTACGATCGCCGTACATTCGCGAAAACTGATGACGTTCTATTCAGCATACAATTTCTTCCATTTTAAAAAGGAATTGATGCGTTCGTGTTTCGTGGAAGAATATATACCTACTTATTAACTTGTTATGATTAGTGTACGTTCCAAAATACTTACGGATGTTGTATTTTCTGCTTTTGCGGTCATGCCGAGTCTGGCTGCATGTGCAGCGTTCTTTTTTTAAACTGTGACGTCACGTAATTTTCACACGTCGTTATAACCGTTATAATTCCGTTCACCTTGGTGGCGTTCTTCACGCTGGTGGCGTGTTATTGAATAAAACTCGCTGTTTCTAGATATGTTGACCTGAATCACCGACAATAACATGTGTTGTCCACACCAAACAATATCATTAAATCATTTTAATTCTCGCCTTTATATCAGTTTATAAGGGTCACACGGAAATTGATTTATTTTTCATTTTTATTTACGAAATAGCCGAATTGTTTTATTTCTTTAAATATCAAGCGCGGTCCTTATATTTTGTTTATTGGTATCGGTGTCACTCGCCAGATGGTGTGAAATACACCTCCACAAATAACAAGTTTTTGACTGTCATTCTCGCTTCTGGGGTATTAAAAAGTCAAGTCGGTTGCGGCCCTGGTATGTTTTGCGAGAAAATGCGATTTTTTTTTAATACACTCAAAGCACTCGTTTATTAATGCGCTTAGATGAGGTATTCAGTGTATTTCATTGATAAAGTATGAAAATAAACGTATATGAATGTGCACCTTCCCCAAATAGCGATATGCTTCTTTTTCCCAAACAATCGTAAATCATAACAATGAGCGGCCCTTTTTTTAATACACTCGAAAAACTTGTTTAATGCGACTGGATGAGGTATTCAGTGCATTTCATTGGTTTACCAATGAATACCAATGAAATGAAACATATAAGGATGTGCATCTTTCCCAAAAAAAGCGGTACAAAACTTAGCGATATGCTTCTTTTTTCATATGTCACCGGTTTTCGCGATTCCAAAAAAGGAAAATATATTTAGTTCTGAATGTTTAATTGATATACAGGCCTTACACTACTGCATAAATGTTCAAAAATACACTAAGTGGACTTAAATGTTGGGCAAGGCAATTGCCTTTTGAAAATATGCTTGCTTTGAAGCTGAGAAAGTGGATTTTAAAAATATTTCCAAAAAACATTTTTGAAACAGTCAATAGCACTGAGAGTGCCTTCTAATTAAAATAAGGCATAATTCATTTTACAACTAAACCCATCTCAGAGCAGATGGTGTATCTTAGAATTATATAAAAAAAAAAGGAAGGGTGGGGAATAGACTCCTGCTGTCGTCATCACCCTTCGAAATCCAAAAGCGCGCTGTCTGTGTCAGCGCCGGAAAAAAATCCTGGAGAGAACACTGGCTGAGCTGTTAGTTGAGGAGGGCTGGATGATTTAAAACTATGGTCACCAGCTCAGCCATGGTCATTAAGATTATCGTTGTAACCATGGTTGTCCAAAAACCATGCTTTTAAACCATGGTTTTAAAAGACAACCATGATCAGAATCTTAACCATAGTCATCACAATTTACCATGATCTGAGTGCATGGTTGACCATGGTTATTACATTGACCATGCTTACAAACTATGGTTTTGAAATTAACCATGGTCAAAAGCACTGCTAACCATTGTTCAACCATGGTTGATCATGTTTAACCATGCTAAGCATGGTCAACCATGGTCATCAGTTCGCAGGGGTATAATAATAAACATTGCTAGACTGCCAAATAAGTTTTGACATGCTGTGTTGAAGGTATTTAAACGCTATGACACACATCATATATCTAGTACACATGTCTAAATTTAAAGCTTCATGTAAAAAATATTTATGACAAACTGTGTGTATATTTTTTGTAATTTTGTTTTAATTTAACAAGAGGATATAAGTGATGTATTTTTCTCACAATCTTTGAAATGTTCAATGTTTCAAGAACAACATTCATACAAGAACATATATTAAGAACTCAGATTAAGTGCTGAAAAATAAACAAATATAAAAAAGTTCTTAAATTGTATTAAGAAATTTTAACAATCGCATAATGGCGCAGCGTCCGCCGACTCTTTTTAATTCCTGAACTGTTCTTAAAATGTTCAATTTAAGAACCAAGAACTGTTCAAGAACTTTTCAATGACACTTTCAATTCTTGAATAGTTCTTGAAGTGTTCATGAACTATTTTATAAATAACGTCAGAGCCTATCAAGTTCTTAAAGTGTTCTTAATTTGTTCATGGAACATTTTAAGAACAATTCAAGAACCTATCCAGTTCTTGAAGTGTTCTTAATCTGTTCATGGAACATTTTAAGAACAATTCAAGAACATATCAAGTTCTTGAAATGTTCTTAAACTGTTCATAAAAGTGTTCAAGAACTGTTCCAGAACTAAAGTTCTTGAACTTCTATGAAGACATGTTCAAGAACAGTTCAAGCACAGTTCAAGAACTGTTCCATCTGATCAAGAACAGTTCAAGAACTGTTCTTGAAGATAAGAACTGTTTTTCGCAGGGGAGGGCAGCTCTAAATAACCTATATTGTGTTGATGAGCCGTTAAACAACATTCAATTCATAGATTGTATTTGCTGAAATAAGCAGACGGCAGGCGAAACAAGTGTTCCGTTGAACACCCTTCTTGTTGTCCTGTTAACTTCCGTCTAACAAAAAGATTTGCCCTACTTTTATTTCCAATCAGACGGTGAGGAATTTTAAAAAAATGGCGAACTTATGTAAATTTCTAACGATCACTAATTCAGTTAGAGGCTAAGAAGTGAAATTTGCTGCGCTCCTTCCCTTAGGGTTTCTTAATTGTTAAAATTTCACTTCATAGCCTCTAACTAATACATAGTACATAGTATGTACATAGTCCTTCCAAATACATATGTGGCATAACTCTAAAGAATTATGGGACTGGCAGACTGTACGATCGACCAACAACCAAGGTTGGATCAGATCATACCATATATTGATAAATACATAAATTGATAAATTCACAGATAAAAAATATTTAAATTTAAAGATGGTTCAAACGATTTTTGCATTGGTAACTCATAATCCAATTCAAAATGGCGGTATTAAAGAAAGACTCAGTACCAGTTACAAATGTAGACTTATTTCACCAGCCTTTTGTATATATTGTAAATTATATGTAAACCTGATCGACTGTTGGTTTACACATGGTGTAATGATTACCGTATGTAATATATGCAAGCAGCATTAGTTGGCACTGACCAAACATCTTTTTCTGAAGGGCTATGCCATTTACTCTATTGGATGTGCCTTCACCACTTAACGACCACTTAATATTTCCTCTAATGTGTCTATAGGATGTTGTAGGAAGGGATGTATAATATCATTATATCTGACATAATATCAGTCAATAGTAAGCATGGTTAGTGCGTTAACACTCCATATCTTACATGTGAGGGGTGACAGGGCTACTTGCAATATTATACTATGGCAAGTTGCCCACTGGGCCGACCATAAAAAGTTGTTCGTTTACTGTTTCCCTACCTGCCCACCAAAAAGGGCCCTACCCACATTTTTTTTTTACTGTTTTTAGTATATTTTTCTTTAATTTCTTGCGTTTTTTTACTGTCTTTGGCAAAAAAAAAAAATTCACCTACCTACCTACCTACCCACTTATAAAAATCCTGGGTCAGGAAACAGCAAACAAATGTATTTTTAAAGATGGCCGTGGAGCCCCGTGCACACATGCTACTAGACGTGTGCAGTCATAGCTTATAACAAAAAAATCCACCGTTATATACATGTATGGTAGATAGGAAGCGCTAAAAATGACGTAAAAATGACGTAAAACACCAAATCAAATCTTTCAAAATTCAATAAAGAAATTCCCATGTTACTTGTAAGTCAAATGAGTTAAAACACAAATTAAAAATAAAAACATCCATCACCTTATAACATATTATGACATTATTCCATAATAACAGTATCAGCAGACAGTATGTTGTCTTAAAAAAAGTAAGACATTTGCATAAACAGAAAAAAAGAAAGATTAAAGAGTGAATATTAGGTCAGTTAAAATTAATGTGAAATGCAGTTCAGGGCCGTTTTACCAGTTTTGGGGAAGGGGCTTTTTGGTCTAAATTAGGGGGAAAAATCCATGAAAGGGGAATGAAATTTCCAGAGGTAGTTTACAAAAATGGGGAAAACTGAATTATTTTAAAAGAAATTTTAGTGGGGAAGGGGCCTTATACAGGCCACTGCAAAGAAGGGTAAAAAGGCCCTGCAGTTACACATAGAATAATGTGATCTTATGAACTTGCACTAAGATGTATCATTGTTGATAACTTATATGATATCATACTTAACACTATTATTAAATAATAATTACTGGACAGATAACCGCAATTATATTATCTTTAGTCACGTTACCACAGGGTTAATTTAACTCTAGGTCCAGATCTAGAAGTTATTTTAGAGGGCGCATGTTCTTTAGGATAATAGTGTGTTATGATCATCATACTGAAAACCCTGGATGTAATATTACCCTTGACTTGAATGGAAACTCCTAAATCTGTCTCTGATTGAAATATTATAAATAATACAATAATCATGTTTATATGGTGATATTATGCTGATGATACGTCGCGCAGTTAGTGTTCCTGAATTTTCAAAATAACAATAACGCACTATCATTTATATTTAAAAGTGATCTAATATATAAACAATTGATTTATAATTGGTAAAAAGGGAAACTTGTCTAATTGTAGGATTACTTTTCTTTCTTCATGACACTGGTGTTAATATAATGACTGTAGTATAAATAACGATAAACTTAATACATAAATTTATGTGAAATCTTGTGAGACAATTTTTTTTTTTAAAAAGTAATTATAAGACATGTTCTTTTTTCCTTAAATATCTTGTGATGGTGTAAACATACATGTACCTGTTACAATTTGTGTTAAATTATTGGTTGGCCAAAATTGACAATGTCTTCGAATATACGCTATAAACCAACAGACAACGAAAGCTTATGGAAAGGGTTTGTTCGTAGACTTCGCGGATTGTGTCGCTGGCTTACAGGACGAGGGAAAACGGAAGGTACATGTAGATCTATGTATTATTACATCACAACATTAATATGATTTCATGAGTTGAGTGTGTAGTGCAATAATATTGACACAGTGTCTTCATGTTTCACACTGATGTTTGGTTGGGGCTGGGTGTCTTCGACATGCTGCATTCATCCTTTAAAACAATAATCTGGTGAAATATCAACCAAATTTTCTGTTTGAAATATTTGCTTATTTATAATTATGTGTAAAAAGCTTGTATCGCCTCCTTTGCGTCAAGATTTCCAGTAACACCATCCGACTTGTACATGTACATGCTGCTTGAAATGAAGTATTATATTTTCTCAACCAAACATTTACAAAGTAAACTGTCTATAGAGGCCTTTGAAAACAGAAAATCGTTTAGAATTTTGGAATGTATAGCAACAAAAAAATATGTACTTGCACCATTTGTAAACAAATGGAATAAATATAAGAATCTTTAAAGGGAGTACATCAGGATTTTTCTAGAAATACCTTAAATTATTAAAATGTTCCAGTTCATGATAAAACACTTATATCCATCAAAATATGATGTTCGAACCATATTGTTAAGGTTTAAACTTCGAATACACCATATAGCTAGGACGGAATCGGGCATAAAATGCTGAAATTAACCCAGGTGCGTAACCTAGGATAGCACGTATTACTGTACAGAATGAATTTCCTTGTAACTAAGTGGTCATTTTTAGGATCATTCATCATGTTTAGACGCTTTAAAATAGAAAATATCATTATTTGTCAATTTTAAGTCGGACCCCTAGACCCCTTTGAAAAGCCTGATGTACTCCCTTTAAAATGAGCTTCTGGGTTCTCCAAGTCTAGAAATTATAGGGTGGCGGGGAAAAGCCGTTATTTTGCGTCTGCCTGATATTAACTACATGTAACCACACAGTACCAAATCGGTCTAGATTCGGGTTACGTTATAGTGTTTGTTGAACCACACAGTACCAAATCGGTCTAGATTCAGGTTACGTTATGGTGTTTGTTGCCTCAATTCATACAGTCATATACAGTTGCACAGGTCCATTTTCGTCCAGATGAATTTCTGGTAAAAGCCTTTTTTGTTCTACATCAAGCTTGCTAAATTTATTATTATTTATTTTTTTCTTTAAAGTGGCACTTGACAATTTTTACGTGGCGGCACATGTTTTGCATGGCGGTATGTGCCGATAGCGTGGCGGCCCGCCATCGTATAAGTGCACTTGGAGAACCCTGAGCTTTGATTCTGTAAATATCAGAGACTACACCCTTCCATTTTGTGTTTTCTGTAATATTCTGGCCAAGGAACTGTCATAACTGTCTGATATATCTATATTGTTAACAATGAGTAAGATGCTTGTTGGGAGAACATAAACAACACAACTTTTTTTTCTTCTTTTTTATTGTAATTATTATTAATTATTACCTATTATTTTTTCCCCCCAAAAAACAGTACTCTTCTAAACAGTGACGATTTTATTGTACAAATAGAATAAAACACAACACAAACAAGCTAAATCTTTAAAAGACAACCTTTTATACAGAATTCTCATATTGAATACAAATAATAGATTTCTATTATGTATATCACTTATGTATTGTATAATATTATAGATGTATTGGTCTATAGATAGCTTACGACAACATTACAATTGCAAGATACTCAACTTGCCTTAATCCACGAACGGAAAAACTTCCCCAAATACCCTTCCCGGGACTCCCGGCACCAAGGGCGCCGCCAAATACACCCGTACAAGCAAGAGTCACACAGAGTTACTTCCTCTTTCCGTCGTGGCGTCATCGGTAAAGAACGCGATAAATCGACGGTCTCAAAATATTTGTCTTTTTCCACGTAACAAATGGTTTTAATTGTTTTATTACTTTAATTTTACTTCCCATATGTTATTTTCTTACGAGTTTATGATCGTAATTGGTGTTTTTTACACCGGCTTTTGTTCTTTACGCAGTTAATCAGACCGCAATTCGTAAACAACCATATGCTATCTACTTCCGGTTTACCAACATTTGTAAATTCTGTCGAAAAATAGCTTTTAACTTCTATTAGAAGTTTTGAATTTGACACCGGAACGTAGACACCCCTCCTACTCGTGTCAACACTCCAGTAAATAGTTTTCTTATATTATTGGGTTCGTGTTGTTTGTTATATAATCACAGTTGGTGCTTTTAGAACACCTTCTGCTGTTATTTTCTATATTTCAGTAACAGCAATGGGGAGTGGGACCTTAGTCTAATTGGGAGTCGGGCCCTAGCCCACTACGGCCCGTCCGGACTCCCAGGGATTGGAAACATCACCCGTACGAAGTCCTGACCTTCTATCGGTGATGTCCCCCAACCCAGCCATATGCAGTCCCATTCCCCACCCACTCCTGTGAAGGAAACATCAATGGGGAGTCGGGCCCTAGCCCACTACGGCCCGTCCGGACTCCCAGGGATTGGAAACATCACCCGTACGAAGTCCTGACCTTCTATCGGTGATGTCCCCCAACCCAGCCATATGCAGTCCCATACCCCACCCACTCCTGTCCGGGGGACCATGGTGACTCAGATAACTCTCTACCTCGTGGGTACACTGTTGGAGTGGTCGCATTCGCTTGGAGACAACCAAATAGCCCGCTTAGCTCAGTCAATGAACGACGTCGACTATCTTGCGCTCACTAAAGAAAGTCCCGTACCCCACCCACTCCTGCTCAAGCTACCAGGTAGTGCGGGGGTCACGCCGACTACAAACTCTCTGCCTCATGGGTAATCTGAAGGTCCTCAGAACAGATTCCATTCACTCCTCCAGGTCACCTTTCAGAGAGTCAACACACAGAGGGCGGTCTAGGAGCAACCGTCACCTGTCTAGAGACAGCTCAGGTAATACTTCCTCAGCTGAAATTTATGCTTTTAAGCACGGCCTAGGGCCGAAAGGGTATTCTTACGGTATTCTTACTGTATTCAATACCGTTGTTATGGTTAGGGCCACCTAACGAAGGATATAGTCTCTTCTGAAGGTCTCTGCTAGTATAAAATCCAGACTAGTTGTCTGGAGGGAAGCTAAATAAGACTTCTTTCTATGGTATGGGAAGAGAACTTAGGTTTATGTGTTGGTACTCACATGTAAGGGAAGTTTCTGTCATGGGTCACAATTATCTGTTATTATAATTTCTTACGTGTTGTATAATCACAGATTAAATAGAATAGAATAGAATATTTTATTGTAATATTCATAACAATGTGAACATGACATTGAACTAACAGGTAATCAAATCATATGATAGCAATTAAGAAATAAAGATAAACATATGGATTACCTGTCAGGAGGGCCGAATGGTCTAATGCGCCAGACTCAAGGTTATACCTTCATAAACGAGTGTTCTGGTCCACGACCTTACACGTGGTTTCAGATCCCACTTCTGACACATACTTTTAACATACTAGTAAAATGTGTCAGAGACACTTTCCTTGTTCTTCCTTTCAGTGTGGTGTCAGAAACACTTACCATCAATAGGACTGAGACCTCTTTAGGAAATCATACTTTCCTAGACGGTGCTCCCTACTGGGAAAGGCCTTTTTAATTCATAGGGAAGTCATATCTTCCTACTGACAGGGCGCTCTATACAGGCCATCTACATCAGAGAAGGTAAATTATCGAAGTCTTATCTCTGATTCTGATTAATAGCAGGCCTGGTGGTATTCTATTCTCAAATAGAATTCATTCTTTTGTCGAACAGAATTACCCTTTTTTCCAAGTTGTTGCAACATTTGTAAACACTTCTTAAGCATTGTCTACCTATGTTCTCGATTTTAGAAACTTATTTAATGCTTTTATATCTTTGAATATCTCGGCGTTTACAAAAAGCGTTAAGAGTATTCAATTTAAAGTATTTCCTCTCATGGTTTGCTTTATAACCACTACAGGAATCTGATACTTGTCTTAAACTAAAGATTCTTAGTGAATTACTTTGTTCTTTTCTGTCCTTACGGACTTAACTACAGAACTTGTTTTGCAGGTAACCTCGATAGAAGTCGATACCTGCTGTCGAGTTCCGTCACAAGAATATCAAGGATGATGTAAGTGACTACGGCTTCTCCGTCATACTCTAATGATTAGGGTAAGAATTCATGGCCTTCGCCATAACGTGCATAGGTTTCAGCGTTAATTGTAGCCACAGTCTTAAGAAGTAAATCTGTTTATTTCTTTCTGTATATGGTTTTCCTTATCAGGACACCTAATTCAACTTGTCCTATCGCCTTGTTGAGTACTGTTTGTGGCAGGACTAAGATGATTATTGCCAGTCTATGGATTATGCTCATCAGACTTGCAGGTATATGAGCATTTATTTTATTTAGCGCCGGTAGTATTTATATCAAGGGGTGTCATTAAGAGGTAGGCGGTTAATTCGCCCTGCTACTTAAACCTTTCTACCAGGCTAATATGAATACTTTTACTAATATTGTATACTAGTATCTATCTAATACCCGGCTACTTTGCTCTGTGTGCCTCTAATTTGAAAAGTTAATGATATCTATGTACATGTATATCACCACCTTTTTTGAGGTAAGTTATATAAATTAATTACAGTGGCAGATGCTGTTTTATTCATTTGCACATGCAGTTGCTGGCTGAGTCTTCCTTTTGCTGGTAAGTTGATATGGGGGACTTCCGTGGCTGAGTGGTTAGTCTCTTACTTGATATCACTGCCACTCACCTCTGTTTTATGATGGTGTCCCGGTTAGCTCAGTTGATAGAGCTTTCGCCCTGTAAGGGAGGAGTCCGGTTTTACGTGTCCCATACCAGCCACAAAGACAACTGGCATCTTGTTGTTGTTTTTTTTTTGTGTTTTTTTTGTGGATATTATGATATACCTTATATTTCATTGTTTGTGTTACACTTGTGAAATATCGACAGACATAATGCCGCTGTTGACCTTTTGTCGTCTCTGTTTTAGCGCATTATGTTTTGCTGCTTAAGTATCAAGGTTAGAGTACATAATAAGTTATTAATAGAATCATTTTTGGTTTGTCGTGAATATAAGGATTTTCTTATTAGAAAAACTTATTTTCACCAGAGCCTTAGCACGAGTGTATTATGCGTGTTTTCTCACTGATACACCTGTGGGGTTTTGGGATTACCCTAGGGTTGATTAAGGTCTCCTTCTGTACCGCTTAAATCTCCACGGGGTACCTCCAGAGCCTGAGCTGCAAAGCGAAGGCGACGGTACTAATGAGCGGGCAGCCAAGCACGGGCTGCTCTCCGCCCCCGGTTTACACCTGTTAGGCAGTTTCAGTAAGTTCGGAGTAATCGGCTTCAAAGCCGCTATCCTCAACCCTAAGTGGGTTTGTTCGCGGTTCCTCTGACTAAGCCTTGTCTGATGGAGTTCTTCGTCATTCATCTCTTACCTCTGGGGTTGCGTTCCTTGTGTAGCTTATTAGATGCGGTTGCAGGACATAACACTCCTTTTCTTGCAGCTAAGATCATTGTCCAGTTTCTAGATTCCTTACCCCTCCCACTTCTCCATACAGTCATACAGTTAATGGGCTGTAGTGCCAGGGTTCGTTCTCCATTAGCCCTAGGGGTACTGATGATAGTTGGCGTATTTGTTTTTCATACCCCCTCCTGTTTAATATTGCTAGAACCAGGATACATTCTCCTTGTTTTCTATCAGTTTAGAGAGTAGGTCTATCAGTATGAGTAAGTTCCTAACATGATGGTAGGCTATACTATTGTTAGACCCGGCTTCTAATCCGTACATTAATTATGCCATAAGAGCCGGACTTCTCTTTTTGAAGTCTTTCCTTCAGGCAGTTTGAGATACATCTGGCATCTATTTATTTATTGGTTCTATATGCCACATTCGTATGGAAACACAGTTTCTTTTCGGCTAGATCTTTTACTAGAACACAGAATTGCGGGTGAATGCGTGTGCACAACCACATTCAAGGTGACATTCTGCCTTGGTCAGAACAAGGGGGGGGGTGCGTGCCCATACACAGCCACATTCAAGGGGACATTCTGCCGTGGTCTAGGGGTTTCGTAGAGCTGCCCTAAATGCATGTCTAAGGATCTCTCAGTTTGGCTTAGAGGGCCACATGGTAGGTTTGTTCACTAACTAGGTGTGTTGCCCTGAATAAATAAATTCTTTTATTATTTACGCCTGGTTTATTTACGCCTGGCTCTATTTACGCCTGGTTTTATTTATGCCTGGTTTTTGGCCAGACGGACTCAATTACATATTACGCCTCATTTTACGCCTGGATTCTACATTCTTATCAAAACCACCTGTACGCCTGGTCACCATCAAAATTACGCCTGGTTTAGTTATCAATATTACGCCTGCTTTACGGGCGTCGCAGTTCGTACGGGCAGCACTTCTGTCCATCTTGATTTCTTCCCTAAGCGGGGTTTATATCAGGTTTTACAGTCTACCTCTGCCACTGATTCATTCGGAATCAGTATGCAACCTCACGTTTGTCGATTCAAACTACATCTTCAGACTTCAGTTTCTGTAATAGTTGCTCACACAATTGTACCTCTAGGAGGTCCTTCACTGGGCTACTCTGAGGTCACAGAGGTTTAGCTGGTTAGAATAAGTGTAACGCATTGTTTGTTACACTCCCACCGCAGTCGGAGTTGGGTTTTTTCTTGTTTCCCACTTTGAGCTTATATCACTCCCCTTCTTAGTTTAGAATACTTAGAAGTTAAAGTGGCTCTTTTTGGCCTGTTTGACTTCTGTTCTCCGGCCCTCCTTTGAACTTTTCGGTTAATCTTAGATAGACTACCCTTTAGACTATCTTCTTTTAGCCTTGTGGCTCAGATTTAGTGAGCCCATTCTAGAAACTGAAGTGTCATCAGGCTCATGCTACTAAAGGGATCTCGTTTAACCCCTTCTGGGGATATTCCAGTAACAATCTGTTTGGTTTTGTCTGGGTGTATACCTAATGCAACTCCAATAAGGCTACTAAAGTCAGAGCCTTTATATTCTTAAAATTCACAAATTATTTGTTAGATTCTATCTTAAATAATTTTTCACTGGGTCCAGTTCTTACTACCCAGTCAGTCATGGGGTTGTGCTGCTCTGCCAGTTAGCTGACTTGGCCTTGCCCAAGTCTGTAACTTTGGGCATACAAATCGGTTGCAGTTTTATTTATTATTTTGCTTATCTTGGTTTGTAAGCACTTCATACCACTATGTTCCAAAGGTGTTTGGTTTATACATATTGTATTGTTCATAGTATTCTATGCTTCACACAGTTATCTGGTGTTCATAGTTACATTTACAGCTCAGTTATGAAGCTGTTATTTTAAGTATTGAATCAGGGGGTCGATACTTATTTAAATGATCTATGTAATACAAAAAAAAAAAAATTTCTGTTCCATGGATTAGCTTGAAATTGCCGATTATAATTTTAGATGGTGGTGGACTTATTGTCCTTGAACGAATTGAAAGGACTTATGAGGTTGCCATATTCACCTTGTAACGTTCATCTGCCCATCTAAGAAGTTTTAGAGGCTCCTCCTACTGGCTGTATCGCCAGTCAGGATCCCAGATTACGCTATGGTGAGTGTAAGTTGCTTGGGTTCATGCTCTCGTCTGCTTTAATTTCTTGTAATTAGAGCAGGTTTGAGCGTGCTTTGTTACTTGTTGTTCAGAGTTGTTCAAATCCCCTTTACATATTCGGGCACTCATAACAGGTTACATTGTACCACCCCAGCTCATTGTGTTAAAGTCGCAATTGTAATGTTGTCGTAAGCTATCTATAGACCAATATGAAAAATTTTGTTAATTTTAATATTTGTCTATTATACTTACGACAACATTAACTACCCACCCCTCCTTAATTTAGGACTTATTTGCGGAAAGAGGAAGTAACTCTGTGTGACTCTTGCTTGTACGGGTGTATTTGGCGGCGCCCTTGGTGCCGGGAGTCCCGGGAAGGGTATTTGGGGAAGTTTTTCCGTTCGTGGATTAAGGCAAGTTGAGTATCTTGCAATTGTAATGTTGTCGTAAGTATAATAGACAAATATTAAAATTAACAAAATTTTTCATGTTTGTTTGTAAGGCGTGCGGTGGGATGGTCCTCCCCGACCCACAACATGCCGAATTACGGGGAGAATAAATGGGTCACCATTGGTGACTGAAAAAAAGGGGGGAAAAAAGCCATGTGTCTCTGTCCGCCCCCTTCCCGACAAAGTTTCCATATGTCTGTCCACACCCTTCCAGTCAAGGTTTCCATGTGTCCCTTTCCGCCTTCCCATCAAGATTCCGCTCCCCGTCCGCTCCATTTCTGTTAAGATTTCCATGTATCCCTGTAAGAATAAATGACTTTATTATGCTTGTAATGCACATCAGTATTGCGTTGTGTGCAGTTTTGCTGGACAAAGTTATATAAGTTACGATACCATACTAATATCCATATATAAATAAATATATGTCCCAAACCGACTAGTCTAGAACACATCAGCGTTTATACGCTTTGTAATTTCTCCTCTCAGTTCTCTGCCAATTTCCATTAACTGGACGTTGGCAATGTTCTGTCCATAAAAATATTGATTTCGGAGGACAAAACATCGAAGTACTCATATTAACGTCTATTAATTAAGACGGAGAAGGACCAGACTTCTCAATTGAACGCTTTGTTGTTTGGACCTGTTTTGACCTTATACATATCATTATGGTTCGATGTCTTGTTAATCTGAATTTGAAGTCCTTGAGTTATAATCAAAGTCCTTGCGTCTATTTAACGTCAGATAGTTCTGATGTTTGAAATTCATGCAGTATATTTTAAATGTTCCTTTCAAGAGATATTTAAAAAACAACTGGATGTTGTTTAACGGCTCATCAACACAGTATATGTTATTTAGAGCCGCCCCAGAGAGAGGGGAAGAATACATAGGAATCCGGGATCCGTGCCCTCTCCTATTATCGAATAGATTCCTACTCGGAGGGTAGAACAATACACGGGATCGCCCGGTTTACGTCCCCATCCAACGGACGAGGCTACGGGAAAGTGTTTTGCCCAAGAACACACCGACAAAACTCAGTGGCACCATGGAGGATTGAAACCGGGGCCTCCAAATTCGCCGCGCTACCGACTGTGCCACGCCAGCCCTCAATTTAAAAACAAACAAAACTATTCATTCATAATAAAGTTTGCTCACTTTAAAATGAAACAATCCTGTTATTCACGTCAAAACAAAAAATGTTCTTTTCATTTTATGCCTCATGATCAAAGTGTATGCAGAAAAAGAAAATTTTCGGTGATCAATGTCATAGTACAATTGCTCCTTTTAATTCATCATATAGAGATTATTTAACTGATGGGATCGATTATATGGAAATCCTTCACGAGATGGTAGGCATGGTTCTTTTCACGATCGAGCGACTACCATCGAGTAAAGGATTTCCCTATAATCGAACCCAGCAGTTAAATAATCTGTTGGCATGACTTTATTGATGTCATAACTCAGTGTCACTTTTAGTTGTTTTTGTGTTCGGAGTTAGTTAATAATATTTAGCGATTATGAATATTCTGTCACCCACAGAAATGTAATAGAACTTATTAACTTCCGATTTTAATAAACTAGGAATCATTTTTTTTTGTTATTTTCAATTCAATGATTGAACGTTAATACCATCTTTCTGAAAAAAACCAAAAACTAACAGACATTTTCACTGTAAAGGACAAAAAAAACACTTAAAAACATACTTGAGCTTTAAAAACTACAGCTCATTTTCTTAGTTCGACCGTTTCCATGCAAATGATATAAATGCAAGCTATGACAATGATAATCCTTAAAAGAGAAATTTGACATTTCTTAGCGCATTCTGGACCGGTCTCTCATTAATTGCCAAAGTTACTGTAATTGTATCGTGTTATACATGTACATTCAATTCAAAATCTAATATATTTTGTTTTTGTTATACAAACGGAACTTTCTGAATGTTTCTCACGTGTATATATATTATAAAAAAGGAACTTTCTGAACGTTCTTTATGTGTGTATATATTATACAAAACGGAACTTTCGGATTGTTTCTCACGTGTGTATATATTATAAAAAAGGAACTTTCTGAACATTCTTTATGTGTGTATATATTATACAAAACGGAACTTTCTGAACGTTCCTCATGCGTGTATATATTATTCAAAATGGAACTTTCTGAATGTTCCTCATGTGTATATATTATATAAAACAGAACTTTCTGAACGTTCCTCATGTGTGTTATATTATACAAAATGGAATTTTCTGAACGTTCCTCATGTGTATATATTATACAAAATGGAACTTTCTGAACATTCCTCATGTGTGAATATATTATACAAAATGGAACTTTCTGAACGTTCCTCATGCGTGTATATATTATTCAAAATGGAACTTTCTGAACGTTCCTCGTGTATATATTATACAAAACAGTACTTTCTGAACATTCCTCATGTGTGTATATATTATACAAAATGGAACTTACAAATCAAAGTGCCAGTGGCAACAGATTGTCTCGATCAATATTATGCTCATAATTCACAATAAACAGTAACAAACCCCTGGAAAAGCCTAGAATTAGATAGATCATTCCATTTATGATGGTAATTTAACTGATACCATCATAGGCCTTCTTTTAACGAGAAATACTTACGCATGGCGGAAGGTATAAACTACTGGCACTACCGAGAAAAAATGGGTTGGTCAGCCTTTACCATATGACTGTCATAATTATATGGCCTAACATGTGCTTAAACTGACGTAGAACACCATTCAAATCTAGTAATTAGTTTTTACTCAGACACTGTCTGATTTGTGTGCTTTTTGGCATGAAAAAAAAGGTCTTTGTATTGTGACAAACTGAAGGCTACACAGATGTAATGATTGTATGTGCTGTTGGTTTTGTATCTTCTCAGATTTCATTTATGAAGGTTGGAAAGAATGTAATGGCATGTTCAAAGTATGAGCAACCTCCAGTGCTCACAGAAAATATTTTTGACAGGCAAGCCCTGAATTAATATTGACAGGCCCTGAATTAATTATATAGTAAAATATCTCAAAAAGAGACAAGCCCCAACCAGATTTTGACCTTCTCCTGGCTTGGGGCTATCCTATTTCATGAGCACTGACCTCAGTTTGCTCAAAAAAAGTTAATAAAAATGCAAGAATAATTTAAATTGAGGGCTTGAGCCTGGAACCTGCATGTAATGACATATCAGGTTTCCTTCGACCATTGTTGCGGACATGAGTCAGGAACCAGCAAACATTTCAGGCTTCCTTCGACCACTATTGAGGACCTGAGCCAGGAACCAGCAAACAATGACATATCAGGTTTCCTTCTACCATTACTGATGACCTGAAGCTGGAACCATCAAGTGGTGACATCTGTGGCTTCCTTTGACCATTGTTAGGGACCTGTGCCAGGAACCATCAAGTGGTGCTATATCTGGCTTCCTTTGACCACTATTGAGGATCTGAGCCAGGAACCAGCAAGTAATGACATCAGGCTTCCTTTGACCACTATTGAGGATCTGAGCCTGGAACTACTAGTGATGACAATTTGGCTTCCTTTGATCATTGTTGAGGACCTGATCCTGGAAACAGCAAATGATACCATAACTGGCTTCCTTTGACCACTGTTGAGGACGTGAGCCAGGAATCAGTGATATATCAGTCTAGGTCATGTATATGGCTCTTGTCCTCCGAGCATTTTGAAAAACCATAGAAATCTATTTGATAGTATAGAGTATGGCACGGTTCCTTCCTTCCTTCCCCTCTCTGGGGCCGATTGATTAACCCAAGATAGATTTTAATGTATTGACTGGTATTAACAATTCAATTATTTTTATGTATTTAAATCCAAGGATAATTTTGGTTCTGCGAAATACGAGCAAACCTTTCATATTCTATAAATATTCCCGTGAGGGAATTGGTAAGCATTGGTTAGAATTCTGTTGCATGCATAATAAAAATAAGGTTTCTATTGTCCGAGAGTTCACCTCGTGTACATGTCATATGTCTGGCAGGGAGTATGTCTTTAGAGACACCTCAATACTGTTAAGTGAGATTAGCAATTTCCGGAGATAAAATTAGCATGTTTATATACAACGTCTTGAATAAGTATATATGGCAGTTTAACTGTTATAGAGATCATCATATGCACTTCCTGGCTGTTCAAATTCGCTGCCTTGTGTTTCTCTGCAGTTTGTTTCTATATTCTTTTTTCTATATTTTTTAACATTCTTTCACCAGGTTTTGATCTGTCTTGAATCTTGATTTGGTTTGATACATGTATTTTAGGAGACAATAGTTTCTGAACTAACACTATATATAAATGAAGAATTTTGTAAACACAATTCAAAACTTTTCAATAACATGAGGTCTTTGACCACTAATGGCTTCCTACAGTACAGTATGGTACATCTTAAGTCCATGTTTTAACGTTATTGACCAGAGAACAGTTTAGAATGTACATCTTGTTTAGAGTTCATGCCAAGACTTCGACCTTCATTAATATAATTATCACAGAGACTGGTACTGTAATAACAGCTCATCCTCACAGTAACAGTATAGGTTATTTAGGCCTAAAAAAACAACGTGTATTTCCGGTTTCCCGACCGACCCTACTTTATCACCGCCGACCCTAAATATTTTTAGCCCAAAAAAAAAAGATAATTTTATTAGCCAGAGTTGTTAAGCATCTCATCTGGATTGCAAAGGTTATCAAAAAGTTGCCTTAGTACAAAAATGGCATAATATATGCGAACAATTTATATAAAAAAAATATCTAAAAAAACAACTTTTTCCTACCTACCTACCCTAACTTTTTTTTTTAGGCCTTAAAGCCACCCCAGATACATAGGAATCCGGGATTCTGCTTTACTCTTATTATCCAATAGATTCCTGTGGTTCTTCAACATGCTCGAGGAATAGACTCCGATACATGGGACACCCCTGTTTACATCCCCGTATGACAGATGAGGCTAAAGGAAAGGGGTCACTAACAAAACTCAGTAGCACCGGTGAGGCTTGACGCCAGAGCTCAGTAACGGGGGGGGGGTGAAAAATAAATATTTTAGGGATGCTGTCTTCTAGACAATGGAAAGTCGATCACGGACAATAATTCATTGTTTGAGAATTGAATTGTTGTTTAACCCTTAACCCGATAAGCATGACTATAATAGCCTTTGCGTCCATTGTAAACCCAGATCAGGTTTGTCACATAAATGGAATGGTCTTAATTCAAAGAAAGAACAGTCCATTATATATATTTAGGGGGTTAAGAGTTAACATCTCATTTTAGGAAATTTCTCACTGTTGTCTCAGTGTACGGGGAAGGATACATAG
This sequence comes from Cyrtodaria siliqua, assembly GCA_037043455.1. Classification (NCBI taxonomy): domain Eukaryota; kingdom Metazoa; phylum Mollusca; class Bivalvia; order Adapedonta; family Hiatellidae; genus Cyrtodaria; species Cyrtodaria siliqua. The sequence continues at coordinate 49,080 of JAWPHD010006122.1, read as the reverse complement.
AACACGGTTTTGTAGAGAATATCACGTTAATGCCTGACCACATCCAGTTTATCAGGTGAGGCTGAGAAAAAAATGAGGCTTTATTTTTTAGTGCTGAAAGAGATGCTGATGTCATCAAAAGACGTGCACCTGACGGGATAGGAAAGTAACTGCCGAGATAAGATGTTTTATCATGTCGATCTGCATAATTCTGCGAGAAACAGGGTACCTGAGATAAAACCTTATCTCGGCACTTACGTTCCTATCCCGTCAGTTGCACCTCTTTTGATGACGTCAGCCTGTCTTTTGATGACGTCGGGGTGTATTTGATGACATCTGGGTATTTTTGAACAAAATGGGAAGAAAATGGAAAAAAGGTAAATTAAATGATTTTAAACGATCAACATGATAAATAGAATATCATGTTAGTGCCTGATCGTATCCAGTTATCAGGTTCGGAATGAAAAAAAGGAAGCCCTAGGCACAGCCTCGGACTTCATTTTTTTCTCAGCCTCACCTGATAAACTGGATGTGATCAGGCACTAACATGATATTCTCTATATCTCAGGCCAGAATTATACAGATCAACATGATAGTGAGGCTAGAACCCGTGTCTCCGGATTCCGAGTGGAACATGCTATCCATTAGGCCACATTAGAGTTTATACATAAAAGCGGACGCATCTTGCTCCTAAATAAATGTCACGTACCACTAGACTATATTTGGGTTGCTGGTCGGGTCACCAGATTATCACATTAAATGTAAAGTTCACCGTGTCGACCATCCCTATCTAAACTATGTGTGTCCTTTTATTTAACTGTCATATGATTTTGAAAGCACACTGACCCGTTTGGTAAGGTACATGAGTATGCAAATTGTTAAAACTTTGTGGTGTACTGTTGAATGAGATTTAGTAATGTTTACAAACTACATTGTAACCTGGCATGGACAGTGATAGTGATAACCGTATTAACTTCAGCTTAATGTTGGAATGCTGGGTTATCATCATTTTATTAGTAGTAAATATTTCTGTTCTTTTAAAGTTAGTTAGGATGTTATTATCTGATCATCATTGTCATCATCATCGCCAGCAGCAGCAGAAGTAATAGTATTATTATCAATATCAGCATGAGTAGCTTCATCATCATTAGCAGTAGTATTATCATCTTCATCATCATATCAGCAGCAGTATCATCATCAGGGGTATAAGCAGTAGCAGTAGTATTATCATCAGCAGCAGCAGTATTGTCATGATCAGTAGCAGTATTATTATCAGCATCAGAGCAGCAGTAGTATCATCATCATCATCAGAAGAAGTAGTATCAGCAGCAGCAGTGGCATTTATATTATCAACATCAGCATCAGCAGTATTATCATCAACATCAGTATTGTCATCAATGTCAGCTGCAGCAGTATTGTCATCAGCATCAGTATTGTCATCAGCATCAGTATTGTCATTAACATCAGCAGCAGCAGTATTATCATCAGCATCAGTATTGTCATTAGTGTCAGCTGCAGTAGTATTGTCATCAGCATCAGTATTGTCATCAACATCAGCTGCAGCAGTATTGTCATCAATATCAGTATTGTCATCACTGTCAGCTGCAGCAGTATTATCATCAGCATCAGTATTGACATCAACATCAGCAGCAGCAGTATTGTCATCAGCATCAGCAGTATTATCATCAACATCAGTATTATCATCACTGTCAGCTGCAGCAGTATTATCATCAGCATCAGTATTGTCATCAACATCAGCAGCAGCAGTATTGTCATCAGCAGTATTATCATCAACATCAGTATTGTCATCACTGTCAGCTGCAGCAGTATTATCATCAACATCAGTATTGTCATCAGCATCAGCAGTATTATCGTCAACATCAGTATTGTCATCACTGTCAGCTGCAGCAGTATTATCATCAATATCAGTATTGTCATCTCTGTCAGCTGCAGCAGTATTGTCATCGGCATCAGTATTTTCATCAACATCAGCTGCAGCAGTATTGTCATCAGCATCAGTATTGTCATCAGCATCAGCAGCAGCAGTATTAGCTTCAGCATTAATTTTCATTATCAGCAGCAGTATTGTCATCAGCATCAGCTTCAGCAGTGTTTTCATCAGCAGCAGCAGTATTGTCATCAGCATCAGCTTCAGCAGTGTTGTCATCAGCAGCATCAGTATTATGGTCAGCATCAGCTGCATCAGTATTATGGTCAGCATCAGCTGCAGCAGTATTATGGTCAGCATCAGCTGCAGCAGTATAATTATTATAAATCATTATCAGCCGCACCCTACTATAATTTCGATTTTCGGATCTGGTTTTGCCCAGTGGATAGCAATTGGATTTGAATTCGAATAATATGAATATGGTAGGTGTGTTCTTCTGCAAGACAATTTCCCTTAATAACCTCGTCCCGTCTGAAGGGGACTTAAACCGGGCAGTCCCTTGTACCTGAGTCTATCCTCCGAGCATGTTCATTCATAAGTAGCAGTAAGGCAGGTTCCCAGATTCAAGTGCATCCTCTCTCTGGGGCGGCTTTAAAGAACCTATATATAACGTGTCGATGAGTCGTTAAACATTATTCAATTAATGCATTGGTAATCTGTTCTCCTGACTACAGACAGTGCCAAGTTATAAATAGGAAGCACACCTGAGCAGTATTTCTGTATGGTACGTTCCTGACAGTGTTTACCTTCCCAGAGAAGTGGCGAATGATCCCCAATCATGATCAGCAGATGTTTAACATATCAGTATAGTACTTGTAACAATGAACCCTTCTATCTCATTGTTTGTTGGGGTTATTTATGTCTGGTGTCAGCTTCTATTTTACTTACTGGTAGTGTACATGAGGGTGAAGGAAGGTTCAGTATAGATCAGCCACCAAGGCTGACGATATAGGTCTGCAGCACTTGAATGCTGTAATATCAACACAATGGAGAGAGGAGATAAATATATATTAAAATATAACTGAATATGTAATTAATATAAAAAAATAACTATATATGTATTTCAAAATATATAACAGCACTGTCAGAAATATAGTTGACTTGCATAAACCAAGTCTTGTTTGTGGTGTGTTTTGGTACATATAGAGAGCTGCACATACAGGTACTCTGTCGTCATAAAATATTAAGGATTCTGGGAAAACTCCTTACCCCAAATCCTCTTGATGTACATGTAGCTGTCGCATGCACAGCGGTGTACAGTAGCTTAGGTAAACAACACGCAATAGGTCGATCTGCTTCTCGCTTGTGTGCTCAATTTTGATTGGTTTAAAAATAGTTTAGAGGTATCACGTGATATGTATTCCGGGGAAACCCTTCCAAAAATAGTATATTTTCATCCGTTGAAATCTTTCGAATCGCAGAACATCCATCATCATCTATCTTAGTTTTTACAATATTTACCCTTAGAAATTTCAAAAAAACATAATATTTGTAAGACGCATGATGATCATATTGAACGCAAATGGCAAACATTTTGTGTAATCCGTGAATGTGGGTCGCAGGTAAAATGCATGTATAAAACAATATTCGATCAAATTTATTTCTTTGCAACACGTAAGTAAAAACATTTATCTTGAGATTTATGTATGTTTTTGACTTTGTATGCTTGATTCTGAGGAGAAAGGCGAACTTCAAATCGACAACTTTCTAATGCCAAACAGACGTATGCGTTGAAAATTGAAAACAGAAACGATTGTTGCTAAGCGATGGGACTGGTATAATAATTCATTGGCATTGTCGTCACAAATTTTTACCACTATAAAAAAAAATTGGGGTGGGGTGGTAAATATCACGGTCGGTCAGGTAATAGAAAACAAACCCGTTTTTTAGGCCTAAAAGTACTCTTAAGAAAACTTTCTTTCATACTCGTTGTATGCCACATTTCTTCAATAAAAACTACAAGCATTTTATTTAGAGCTGCTTCCAGAGGGAAAGAAAGAAAGAACTCCGAGAACGGATGTACATACAGAGGAATTTGAGATTCCTAATAGTCCTGCTATTAACAGGGGCATACCTGAGCATACTCCTATACGCCCGTGCGTATGTATAATTTAGAGTTGCAGTGTTCATTCTGGAGGGCGGCACAAGCGACTTTGTTGCTTTTTCCTCCGTGACTTCCCTTTTTTTTTAGCCGACGGCGAAGTTAAAGTCGCCTTCAGATTGACCACTTCGCTTTTTTCCAGCCCTCAAGCGAAGTGTAACCAGTCCTTTAACTGACCTGTTGTTTATGTCTCAGGACAGGCGTAGACATCTCTGGGAAGGGATTATGCTAATTGCTTTGTTCGATCACAGCAGAAACCCCGCGGGGAGCATACTTTCCTACAACTATGATATCCCCCGAGGCAATTTTCGCACCTCGCCATTTTTTGTTTACAAATTAGACACTACAGGGAATACACACGCCTTATCCAATGAGATTGCGTATAGCTGAACAATTGACCAATCGTAGGTTCCGTTACAGTTAGACAAGTGCGTGTTGAAAACGTGATCGAAACAACAGTTTGAAGTTAATTTACATGAGGTGATTAAATGATACCACCGAATAATGATTAGAGTTGTGTTTTCTTAATTGTTGATAAAACGGACCTTTTGGCATCCCAACAAATTAATGCATGAAAAAGAGTTAATAATAGATGACATTTCTACTGAATTTTCGGCAATTTTTTACTTCCGGAAAAGTGCGGTGTCATAGTAGTTCGGATAGTTACACAAGTTCGGATGGAGGAAATTTTTTTTTTTTTAATAAATATTGTTTTTACCTAGCTAATACAAATTGGGAAACAAAACACATAAATTGGTCTTATAGGTCTTAATGAGGAATAAGCCTTTTAGGAAGAAGTTTGAGAATCATATTTACATAGAACTCCATACAAATTGATAGAAAGATGAATAAATAAAGATACCGCAATATATTTATATTAATTCTTCTCTCAATCCTTTCTTCTATAGTTACAGTATATATCAGTAAAGAGTGCCTGTGAGTGTGAATAAATTTAATAAACACATTTAATTTGAAACAGCTAGCATGCTCTTAAATAATCAAAAGGTTATAACCAATAGGGTGTATACATGTATATCAGTTAATAATTAACAATAACCGATTGCGCGCTTAATTTAAAAGATCGTGTCTCCCTCACTTCTCCCTATTTTTTAGTGACTTCTCCCTAAAATCCAGGCCTAGATTGAACCCTGGAGTTGGGTGTCTAAAAAATGAAAAAGCGAAAAATGCAATAAAAAGGGAAGCCGAATGACTTTTAGGGTGAGGTGGAATAGCTTTAAAATAAGTTTTCTAAGTCGCTCAGAACTTATTTAGGGTTCCGATTTTCAAAAACTTCTCGGGTCAGGTCCCCCAGACCACCACCAGCGGGAATGGGGTCCCACACCCTCCCTCGTGCGTATACCAAAAAAACCTCCAGGTACGCTGAATAATTCTACTAATTACCAATGGACTGATGGGTGTAGCCTGGGACTTCCTAGCTGGCTTATATGGGTTAACTGTTACTGCATTGTTGGCTTGCTCAAGTGGCTTTATGGAATGCTGCTGTGTTGCTTCAGTTCAAACTGTCTTCGAGAAACCAGAACAGTACTAACCATTTGCCCAGCCTGTTGTTATGACAACAACTTTGTTTGTATGTCTTGCCGACTCAAAATAAAGTTTATCTTATCTTAGCTTCAGACCTTAAAACCATAAGATAAACTTTTAATTATGAAAAAGAGATTTTAAACTATTGCAAAAAAAAAGAAACATTTTGAAGTTTTCAATTTTCTATATTTTTTTGCTATTTGCCATTTCAACTCCATGCTTTCAGAACTGCGGCTGTTGTGTACTGGTAGAGTATCTGCCTCTCATGCATGAGGTAATGGGTTCAGTCCCAAGCCAGGTCATACCAAAGACTTTATAAAAATGGTAGGCGCTCAGCATATAAAAGGTATTACTAGGACTGGTTGGCCAGGTGTCGGTATAATGTGACTAGGTGGGGTATCTTGTCATGTATCTACGGCATGGTATTCCAGTGTGGCACAGCACTACGAAGTTGAGCATAAAGTAGAGCCATCGTGATACCATCGAAAGATGTTAAAAGCGACATTAAACCCAATACATACATTCAACATTTTCAGATGCAGTGTGTATGTTTTTCCATTAATATAAAAAGGTTTCTTTATGTACATGCTTTTAGCTACTTCTATGGAAAGAGGTTAAGGATTTACTCAAGTGTTCAGTTTGCAGCACTTCAGTGACTTGTTATTTAATATATATTTAAAGTGTGTGAAATTGGATGTTTATCAGAGGAGAAAAGTAATAACTGGTATAATATTTAGTGATTTAAAATTCAAATTTTACTCCACTACCTGGCGGAGTAGAAGAAGCGTGACAGTGGAAGCTGTGTTTGAAAGTAGAGAAAGATGAAATTGCAAATTTTATATTTCCTTTTTTTTATTACAATGATTTCACGTTGGAAGCTGTGATTGGAACCAGGTGGAATTTTTTTTTCTGTTTTCAAGAACGAAATAATTAATTATATACCATATACCCTCATTTAATATGTTTTGTTTTTTTATGACTCCTATAAATGCCCTCCTTTTGCAAAATGCAATGCCCCTGGGGCGTTTAAATGGGTGTATACGGTTTAAAAGATATTGAAATATTATGACCTTGACCTTCCGTTAAAAAAAAAAATGCATGTAATGGTTTATAGAGATTGGTACATTATTATACGATTGTGGTGTTATGTTATTGTTACAAAGTAATTATATATGAAAATTAAAGGTGTTATTTGCCAAAATATGCCTAGTGCATGTAAACAGGCGGGGCTATTGTTTGGGGCGCATGTTTCAGCCAAAGGTTTTTCAGTACTTATATGAACATTCTCGACAATAGTTACAAATATTATATATCATTGAAACTGGAATTTTTAGTGTTAAATAAAAACACCTTAGTTTCGACAATTGGTTGAGAAATAAATATTTGACTGTTAAAAAGTTTTTGGATAGAGCTTTTCCCGAGATCAACGGTTACAAAAAATTAGAAAATCTAAAACTCAGTTTCCATGTTTGCGATAAAACTTTCAGGATGTCTAAATTTGGGTTTGTCCAATACATTCAAACTATTTTTAGGTTAAATATAAAGTATATTTTTTTAAAATGTTGCAAATAAAATGCTGCATCAAAAACAAATTTTGCATGTGAAATTTTTATTTCTTATAAAATTTCAGCATTTTTATTTACCACTAAAAATGTCTGTTTATCTAGTAGCTTGTTTATGTCCTATTTAAGTTGACTCTACGCCCTTAAAATGACGAATAGTGTGTAACGAGACATGATTAATATGTTGTTTTCATGCATTATTTCTTTTATATCTTTCCAGGATCGTCGACGTTGACGATTAAGAAGAGGAATCGTGGGATACTTAGTTCATTATTGTGTTGCTTTGGTAACAAAAACAATAACTCTCAAAGTGCCTATCAAGTGCCAACAGTAGATGGAACGGCGGAGAACGGCAATCTTCGCGGCAACGTTTTTGTAATTATGTTTTTATTTTAACTAATTAATGATAAAAAGGTTTGATTCCCATTCCCTCAATTGACTTATCCCCAAACCTGCAAGTAAATATGATCTAGCCTAGTACTAGAGTCTGTGCCTCGCATGCAGGAGGTCATGGGTTCAATCCCTGGCTGGCTCATACCAAAGGCTTAAAAAAGAATTAACATGGTACAAGTAGCTCCCTTGCTTACGTTCAGTACCTAAAGGGTAGTTATGGGACTGGTCGGCCCGTAAGGGTAGTTATGGGACTGGTCGGCCCGTAAGGGTAGTTATGGGACTGGTCGGCCCGTAAGGGTAGTTATGGGACTGGTTGGCCCGTAAGGGTAGTTATGGGACTGGTCGGCCCATAAGGGTAGTTATGGGACTGGTCGACCCATAAGGGTAGTTATGGGACTGGTCGGCCCGTAAGGGTAGTTATGGGACTGGTCGGCCCATAAGGGTAGTTATGGGACTGGTCGGCCCGTAAGGGTAGTTATGGGACTGGTCGGCCCATAAGGGTAGTTATGGGACTGGTCGGCCCGTAAGGGTAGTTATGGGACTGGTCGGCCCATAAGGGTTGTTGTGGGACTGGTTGGCCCATAAGGGTAGTTATGGGACTGGTCGGCCCGTAAGGGTAGTTATGGGACTGGTCGGCCCATAAGGGTAGTTATGGGACTGGTCGGCCCGTGGTCAGTTTAAAGGGACACACGGCAATCTTTTTTTTAAAAAAAACTCACGGCGTCATGATAGTTTTTCTGCATAACTTGCGTTTGTTCAATCATTAATATTAATTATAAGAATAGTATTAAGCAATTTGTTTTTGGCATATTATTAATTTTTGATATTATTGCGCCAATAATATATTTAAAACTTATAGTATAATAAGACGAAATCGTGAATACTTAAAAATTTATTTATTTAAATGTAACCAGGGTAAAAGTAAAAACAATACTGGATATATAAATCGAGACACCCATTTCAAACACTCAAGATTGCTGTGTGTGCTTTAATGGTCTGGGTAGTTTATAATGGCATGTTTCTATGGCACGTTATTCCAGTATGGCAGTGGTATAAACATCAGCATAGGGCTCACTGTAGACACTGGAGCCATATGACTGAAAGATTGTTAAAAATATCACTTAAACCCATACATAACTATGATACAAGGAAAAATGACTTCATTCAAGCACCTTTGAAATTGCCTCTTCCGCCAAACCACTTATTATATTCAAAGTTGAGTACTTCGCTAAAGCCCAAAATTGGCTCCACCCCAACCCAATTATTCAATGCAAAAAACTCTAGACCACTGCAGAATGAATAAACAGCAATATATTTATTTACTAAATTAATATTGTGATTCTTTTTAATATATATAAGGAATATAAGTACAAGTCACAGTTGTTCGACAACATTAATACCCATAATCCTTGGCCGCATACATGTATATACCTTTTAACAAGGTGGCACTAACAACGGGTGTATGACCCGGAATTCTTTACATTTTTTGTGATTGTTTCTGACCAAAAAACCCATCGATGTATTAATAATAAACACCGGGCTAGTAAAAACCTGTTACAAATAACAATTAATTAAAACTATAATTATAATTTCCAGTATTACTAATTGAATTTTAAGTTCAGTCGCCGCAAAGCCGGTAACTATCGTGACCCATTATACATAAAACCGGGAATTCGAATTTTCCCACATCCGCTTTCCCAAAAACAAAAGTCAAATTGTCTTCTGCTTCGATATTTTCTAAAGTTATTGAATAATTATGCATTAAAATGACTAGAATCGGAAAAAGTTGCACCCTTTATCTGTGCAGTTTTGCGATCCTACCCCTCTGCATGTGACAGTGTGTTTGTGAGATTGCAGCGGTTGGAAGTTCTGAAATATTCCTTGATCAATAGTGAAGGAGGTGTATGTAATTAGTTTCAAAGCCTCTCGTTAAAAGGTTGGTATTGCTCGCCTGATATTGGCAACTGCCTCTTTTCTCTAGCATTATTGTATAAAGAGGTTTTGTTATGACATTGTTAACGTTCAAATGCAGTTTGGAGAAGTGGTTTTATTCTTGAATAAACATTACAAGATAATCCCATTTAAATGTTCTCCAAGTATTTATGGCTTGATGTAGTTTCCAGAGCAGCTTCATTGTAGTTTAATCATGCATCACAAGCATTCATTTTGATATATATACTCTGTAAAAAAAGTTTTGGACCAGAGTATATAAAGTCATATAAAAATAAAACTAGTGGACAGAATATAAGTATCTTTTTTTAGTAACCAAGGTCTACCCTACCCGGTTAATGTGGTACCAGAATCATTAAATTCCAAACAAGATTTGATTTTAAAAAAATATCGCGAACACACAAAGGGTCTGTAAAAAATGTTGCAAAGTCCATAAAAAGTAACAGTTACGGACACATTCGAGTAACCAATAAAAAGAGTATTATTTGTTCGCAAACTTTCATTGAAAACGATAATTATTGTTGATTGTTGATATTATCAGGGTTATGGTCGAATTTCATGTTTCAGCGATCATTGTACGGGTTCGACCACTGCCATGTTCCAAAACATTTTTTACAGAGTATAGTATAGAAGGACAGAGAGAAGCAGAGATAGTGTTATAGCAAAGGGAAGGCCAGTATGAAAATACACTTGTTTTTCAGGAATTATAATCCACGTAGTTTAATACTTAACAAAGAATTTCCAAGTAAAGTAGGGCATTGGCAAGCCAATGTTGCAGAAACGAAGAATAATGTATCATATCTGACCCAATCGCTGAGTGAAATTTCCTCACAGAACAGTAAAAAGAAAAAAATGTTGAAAAATTAGTGAAATTAGATTCAGGCCTTGACATATATAATTATAACTTTAGCTCTCTAATTATTTAACCCTTAACCCCTAAAAATATATAATAGACTGTTCTTTCTTTGAATTAAGACCATTCTATTTATGTGACAAAGGGGTGTTTTAGGGGAAATGACGGACCAGCAGCGAGTTACTAGCAGGCTGATCTAGGTTTACAATGGGCGAAAAGGCTATTATAGTCGTACTTAGCGAGTTAAGGGTTAAAACTATTTTCCAGACATGGGGGACAATGTACTGTGCGCTGCCTTTCACGGCCTCTGGTCACCGTCACACAGTCGAACTCGGTGCACAGAACACAGAAAATGCAGAAGTTTTATTTATTAACCCTTAACCTGCTAAGCAGACTATAGGTTATAATAGCATAAATGAGTCTCCATTGCCCTTCCATAGTAAAGTTAGAATGTTGACAACCTGTTAAAAACTCAAACCTCGTTAGAATTCTGGGAAACTTACTTTATCATGCAAATAAACATGTCTGCTATTAAACATCAACAGGGAAATAGGGGGATTAATACCTTCTAAGAAACATTTCTTCAGTTGTATACTAACACCGGGTCAAAGGTCAACACTATTTTTACCCCTTGCAATTTCATACCCTGTCTACTTTCACTTCTCAAATTTATATCAAAAACTGTCAAAAACATGATGAGCTGCATTTTCAAATATCAACAACATGTCCAGAATACAGTCACAGCCAAAAAATAACAGGAAACTGCACTAAAAAAAGTTTTTAAAGAAAAAAAGATTAGCACTTTAATACAGAACTACTTTCGACTGCACCAGGCGAGCACATCCTGTTGATTTAGTGTAATTAGACCTATAATAGCCTTTTTATCCATTGGTAACACACTGCAGTAATATGTATCATAGGCATTCAGTATGACAATAAAGAAGGATCCTATGTAATGGGGAGATTAGTCAAATGTGCTACAATACTGACATTTTTTCTGTTCTCCCTTCATGAAATCATGATACAATAACACAAACTGAGAATGGTAACAATGAGATAGAGCATACTGTATTATAAAATCACCCCAGGGGAATTCTTTGCAATTTTCAATTATTGTTGTAAATGTGTAAGATATTTCTGGGGCAGAACAATAAAAATATGGGTAACATTAACTGTCATACAGATAGTGAACAGACCAGTTTATTATATATATCGTTCAATTTAAAATTAAGATACTCTCAGTACATTTAAAAACGCAACATTTTTGATTATCGATTTTTTTTTATCCCGCTGTTTTTTTGTTCTAATCAAGATTGTATTGACTAGTGCACAAGTGTCTTTGTCCCAAAGGTTAACATATGGCGATAAAAAGTGTTGTTCCGATTAATCGATTTAATTGATCATCGATCAGTTATGCCTTTGATCTGATTAATCGATTACAATTTTTCATGATCGACTTTACTCGGTTATTGGAAATTATGGCTTATTTCATTCTCTTGTACTAAAATATACAAGAAATAAAATGAGTACTAGTTACTTTTTAAAATATATGTTGGTCAGTTTCATTTAGGTCCTTTATTACCAGAACATACTTGAGATGTGATTATTTTCTTCATTATATCCTGAAAAAAGCTTACACTTGTCTTTTATAGCAGCCATGTTTAATCGATTAATGATCGATCATCGGTCGTTTAAATATTCTGATGATCGATCATGAATTTTCAGCCGATTCCCAACACTAGCGATAAACAGTTGCATAAGATTTGCTCTACTTCTTTCAGTTAAACACATTTTGCACAAGGACTTCAAAATTCAGAAAATAACAAGTTTTGCGTTTTGAATTGTACCGAGTACATAATTGAGTTAATTTTGTAAATTATATGACTTACCTGTTCATGTAATTAACTGGAAAATTGAATTACGTTTGTTGCAAGAACAGTGGTAGTACATTTCAATCTAAGAAAGTACCGTAGGAGTTTATCAATTTTCTGTTACGAAATCGCTGACACTACGCTATTACCTGGAACAATTTTGCTTACCTGTAACTTGTAAGTCTGTGGCAGACATTTCTTCTCTGAAAGCAGAAGAGAGAGAAATTAACAAAAACAAACTTTGAAAAACAAATGTCAATCATTCCTGTAATCCATGTACAGATCTGCAGCTGCTGTATAAGGAACGCAGTACTGAAGTTCTAGAATTCTTGAATAATGATCTGCTTGATGTGATCTACATAGCATTGTTTAGTTTTTTTGATGGTGAAGGCTAGAACAGGTACTGTATATCCGTAAAAATCGACACTTTCTCACAAGGTGAGCTACCACTGGGATTCGAACCGCAGCGGTGAGAAGCGAGTACAACACAACGCAACGTTGTTAACCCCTCGACTTAGCAAAGACATTTTTATATTTATCAACCAGAGCTTTTCTTAATAGCTGGTAGGTGGGCGATTTATCCTTCTACTTTGGTTAGCTGATTGATCCAGGTACTTTTAGGAATCCCCAATACACCAACAAAAGGAAGAAATATAAATCGCTCGACTACTTTTAAGACTTTCCCCGTTACTCAAAAACAAAGGGAAAACCGTGTATTAGGGCTCAAAAATGTCCTAACATTAAAATGTTATTGGTCCTCCTTTAAAACATATTTAGTGTTTACCCTACTTTTTCAGCCAATCATTTGTTTCACATTTTCACCATTTATTCGTGATGATTTTACTACACGCAGTCTTTGCGGAGAAGTGCGGGACCTATCGGTATATAGAGACTATCGATAAAACCTATGGCAAACACTAAGTCGGATAGAGTCTATGAAAAGAAATCTTCACCATTAAGAAACCGCTACGCTCCCTCCTTTGCGGTTTCTTAATGGTAAAGATTGCTCTTCATAGCCTCTAGCCTATACTTAGAGAAAATGCACTCTTCATGCAGGATGAGCTCACTGCTCGACAAACACTAACAGATAAGTGGAATGTTAACAAGTAGTCTTAAAAAAATATAAAAAAATGTGCAAGGCTATTTGTGTAAGTGTGTTTATTACATTGCAGGGTTCTAATGAGAAACATATATTACCGGCTGTTCGGCCTCAAGACTCTAACAAGAAATGTGTTGTTATAGACCTAGATGAAACGCTTGTACATAGTTCATTTAAGGTAAGTTCAGTGGTCAACCCTAGTACAGTTTGCAGTGAGTTGACTTTTATTTGGTGTTGAGCTCTACTGGTCAAAGACCAAACAAGCTTTAGGGCATATACCTAATAGTGCCACCACTTCAATTAGATGGTCAAGTTTTCTGTTGAATGGACTGTTGGGCTTTATTATTGCAGCAACTAGTTTATAAAGATAAAATCAGTTTTCACGACAGTATCCTAAATAAGTTACCAAGCTTATGCGATGGTGCATTGTCCTCTGTCGTCCAGTTTGAAAATGAGGAAAAATTGAAAATGAAGAAAAATCAAAGCATGCGCTACAGAGTGATTGACATTGATTAGGCAAAAAAAAAAAAAGGTGTTTCCTATTGCATGCTCTAAAAAATTAGGGTCGGTAGGTTGTCAATTTTTAAAAAAAAAAAATTGGAGCAAAATATTGTGAGATTCTACATGTATTTATCTCATAAACCCCATACAAGTTGATTATACAACTGAAAGTTTCTCTGTGATGTCAGTTTACCTCGATATATTGTGATAAATCATTGTTCAGAATATTTTTTTTTTTTTTTTTTTTTAATTTTTTTTTTTTTTTTTTTCATAAAAAGTTTTAGGGTCGGCCCCTTAAAAATAGGGTCGGTCGGGCCACCGGAAACACAGGTATTTTTTAAGCCAATTTTAGCTTGTACGTGACTACAGTTACGTAATAACATCAGTTATTCATGAAATTAGATATGTCTTATTTATTTTCAAGGTCATTGGTCAATTGTTGTGAAAAGTCCTGTTTGATTAAGACAAAATTTGACGCATGTATGTTTCTGTCAGGGCTGTAACTTGTTGGTTATTTTTGATATAACTTGTTCATGTTATTACAGTTTGGTTGTTTTTTTTCCAAATAACTGCAACAAGTTATTCTTAGACATTCATTTTCATGTATTTTTAAGTCCATTTTCTATGATTTTCCTATAAGATATATTTTTGGTTCTTTTATCTTTGTTGTTAATTAATTTGACATTACATCTTTTAGCATGGTTTAGAAATCGTTTACACAAGCTCTTATAGATGGTACATATTAAAAAACAAAATTGGTAATTAATTGACTCTATGGCGACATACATAATGGTGCTTTTGGGATTTATTAAGATAAAATCAGTCTTCATGAAAGTATCCTAAAGTTATTTTACCAAAAACTCTTACTCTGTGTCAAAGGGAAATAATTTTGTTTTTGAAAACAACTTGTTTCAGTTATTTCAAAGATAAACAAGTTACACTCCTGACTGTGTATTATGGATAGACTGTGTTCCATCATGGATAGTCTGTGTTGTGTACCATCATGGCTAGACTGTATTGTGTTCCATCATGGATAGTCTGTGTTGTGTACCATCATGGATAGACAGTGTTGTGTACCATCATGGCTAGACTGTGTTGTGTTCCTTCATGGCTAGACAGTGTTTTGTACCATCATGGCTAGACTGTGTTGTGTATCATCATGGCTAGACTGTGTTGTGTACCATCATGGCTAGACTGTGTTGCGTACCATCATGGCTAGACTGTGTTGCGTATCATCATGGCTAGACAGTGTTGTGTACCATCATGGCTAGACTGTGTTGTGTACCATCATGGCTAGACTGTGTTGCGTACCATCA
This sequence comes from Cyrtodaria siliqua, assembly GCA_037043455.1. Classification (NCBI taxonomy): domain Eukaryota; kingdom Metazoa; phylum Mollusca; class Bivalvia; order Adapedonta; family Hiatellidae; genus Cyrtodaria; species Cyrtodaria siliqua. Next base: position 33,965 of record JAWPHD010006122.1, on the reverse strand, counting down.
TGGCTAGACTGTGTTGTGTACCATCATGGCTAGACAGTGTTGTGTACCATCATGGCTAGACTGTGTTGCATATCATCATGGCTAGACTGTGTTGCGTACCATCATGGCTAGACTGTGTTGTGTATCATCATGGCTAGACTGTGTTGCGTACCATCATGGCTAGACTGTGTTGTGTACCATCATGACTAGACAGTGTTATGTACCATCATGGCTAGACTGTGTTGTGTACCATCATGGCTGTGTTGTGTACCATCATGGCTAGACTGTGTTGTGTATCATCATGGCTAGACTGTGTTGTATATCCTCATGGCTAGACTGTGTTGTGTACCATAATGGCTAGACTGTGTTGCATACCATCCTGAATAGACTGTGTTGCGTTCCATCATGGCTAGACTGTGTTGCGTACCATCATGGCTAGACAGTGTTGCGTACCATCGTGGCTAAGCTGTGTTGCATACCATCATGGCTAGACAATGTCCCATACCATCATGGCTAGACAGTGTTGCGTACCATCATGGCTAGACTGTGTTGCATACCATCATGGCTAGACAGTATTGCGTATCATCATGGCTAGACAGTGTTGTGTACCATCATGGCTAGACTGTTGTGTATCATCATGGCTAGACTGTGTTGTGTACCATCATGGCTAGACTGTGTTGTGTACCATCATGGCTAGACTGTGTTGTGTACCATCATGGCTAGACTGTGTTGTGTACCATCATGGCTAGACTGTGTTGCGTACCATCATGGCTAGACTGTGTTGTGTACCATCATGGCTAGACAGTGTTGTGTACCATCATGGCTAGACAGTGTTGTGTACCATCATGGCTAGACTGTGTTGCATATCATCATGGCTAGACTGTGTTGCGTACCATCATGGCTAGACTGTGTTGTGTATCATCATGGCTAGACTGTGTTGCGTACCATCATGGCTAGACTGTGTTGTGTACCATCATGGCTAGACAGTGTTATGTACCATCATGGCTAGACTGTGTTGTGTACCATCATGGCTGTGTTGTGTACCATCATGGCTAGACTGTGTTGTGTATCATCATGGCTAGACAGTGTTATGTACCATCATGGCTAGACTGTGTTGCGTTCCATCATGGCTAGACTGTGTTGTGTACCATCATGGCTGTGTTGTGTACCATCATGGCTAGACTGTGTTATGTACCATCATGGCTAGACTGTGTTGTGTACCATCATGGCTGTGTTGTGTACCATCATGGCTAGACTGTGTTATGTACCATCATGGCTAGACTGTGTTGTGTACCATCATGGCTGTGTTGTGTACCATCATGGCTAGACTGTGTTGTGTATCATCATGGCTAGACTGTGTTGTATATCCTCATGGCTAGACTGTGTTGTGTACCATTATGGCTAGACTGTGTTGCATACCATCTTGAATAGACTGTGTTGCGTTCCATCATGGCTAGACTGTGTTGCGTACCATCATGGCTAGACAGTGTTGTGTTCCATCGTGGCTAGACTGTGTTGCATACCATCATGGCTAGACAGTATTGCGTATCATCATGGCTAGACAGTGTTGTGTACCATCATGGCTAGACTGTAGTGTATCATCATGGCTAGACTGTGTTGTGTACCATCATGGCTAGACTGTGTTGTGTACCATCATGGCTAGATTGTGTTGTATATCATCATGGCTAGACTGTGTTGTGTACCATCATGGCTAGACTGTTGTGTACCATCATGGCTAGATTGTGTTGTATATCATCATGGCTAGACAGTGTTGGGTATCATCATGGCTAGACAGTGTCGCGTACCATCATGGATAGACTGTGTTGCATGCCATCATGGCTAGACAGTGTTGCGTACCATCATGGCTAGACTGTGTTGCGTTCCATCGTGGCTAGACTGTGTTGCGTACCATCGTGGCTAGACTGTGTTGTGTTCCATCATGGCTAGACTGTTTTGTGTACCACCATGGCTAGACTGTGTTGCATTCCATCATGGCTAGACTGTTGTGTACCATCATGGCTAGACTGTGTTGTGTACCATCATGGCTAGACTGTGTCGAGTACCATCATGGCTAGACTGTGTTGTGTACCATCATGGCTAGACTGTGTTGTGTACCATCATGGCTAGACTGTGTTGTGTACCATCATTGCTAGACTGTGTTGCATTCCATCGTGGCTAGACTGCGTTCCATCGTGGCTAGACTGTGTTGCGTACCATCGTGGCTAGACTGTGTTGCGTTCCATCATGGCTAGACTGTGTTGTGTACCATCATGGCTAGACTGTGTTGCGTTCCATCATGGCTAGACTGTGTTGTGTACCATCATGGCTAGACTGTGTTGCGTTCCATCATGGCTAGACTGTGTTGCGTTCCATCATGGCTAGACTGTGTTGTGTACCATCATGGCTAGACTGTTGAATTCCATCATGGCTAGACTGTTGAATTCCATCATGGCTAGACTGTGTTGTGTACCATCATGGCTAGACTGTGTCGAGTACCATCATGGCTAGACTGTGTCGTGTACTATCATAGCTAGACTGTGTTGTATGCCAAATTTCAGGTTTAACAGCCAGGGGTCACAAGATCATGCATTTTCATGTCGTCTTGGATTTGCAGTTTTCGTGTCAGGACCATATCTGCCATACTCCTTCAGATCTTTATGTATCATCAATAGACAGAGTGTTATGACAGTTTATTGTGTGGTCGGATACACTATTTGGGTATTTCGACAACTCTTTAGACAGATTTCATGATTGGTCCACAACTTCTTTACTGCTTCAGATAACAGGTTAAAACGGTGTGTATGTATTCTCCCTGGATGCCTGTTTGTTTTTACATGTTTAGGGTCAAGGTTTTCCAGGTTAACAAGCAGAGCATCCTCAGACACTATTCACCCTCTTGGTTTGGTATTTAAATCATATTTGACCGTATTATACCCTTGCTTCACGAAGTGGGGGCTATATAGGAATCACGCTGACGTTATGTCTCGTTGCGTCCCGTTGCGTAGCACAATTTTGCCCCTTTGCGCTGCGTAACACATTTTTATTACTTGCATTACTCAAACAGTTTTGAATGGGATGTTCCCAAACTTCATATACACATAACAACTGATCAAAATGCGGGAGTATTCATCACCTTCAGTGATAGTTCTAGTTGTTGGTGTTCATGCTAGACAATAAAACATGGATAGTTTGAGATATTTACATAAGGGATACCAGTCTTATAAACAGGGCAGATTTTGTTTCTGCTAAAGTAGAGAATCTGAGCTAGTTGTTTGTTTTTACAGTGCTGGAGTCTGGCTCACTCACAGTGGAGATGCTGCAAAACACAGGACTTAGCTTTTAACCATGTTTCATATGTGGCCCCAGTGCTTTAGAACTTTTTAAACGTAAATTCATCTTATTTCTAAGTTCTAATGATGCCTTTGTACATGGCGATGCAGACTTAGTCATTTTCATCGTATTTTCAGACATTTTCATGGCAGTTTCAAATCAAGCTCACTGACTGGGACGTCTCGCTCAAACTCGTAGAAGTGGGCTCAAACTTTTTTTTGTGTGCCTTGTACACTATTCCTAACTTTGAAGTGAAAAATGCCCACTGCTTGTCCAATTTTAGCCCAATAAACAAAGAACTTGCTTAGAAGAGCGGACAGACCCTACAGCCTTTTACCCATGTTTTTGTCTAACCAGTGCAAGATACATGGGAAATGAAGCTCTGCTTAACTAAGACATGCAGTTTTCAGACCGCGTATTTATCCATACCAAGAACAACCGGTAATTGATTTTGGCTTCTGATTAAGACATTAATAAAAGAGAGCTTCTTTATTTGCAGAGAAATTATCTGATAATAATATACGATCACAGGTTCCCGAGTTATTCTTGAATGATTTTTTATTCATAGCTTTTTTTGGGTGCGTATGTATTTAGTCAGTACTTAAAGTTAATAATAATAATAATAGACTTTATTTATTGAGGGTAACACATTTAGTTTGTGAACTAATCTTCCATGTGGCCCTCTAATTGACATATTTACACAGGTTTACAATATAAACAAAAGAAGAAAGAAAGTAAAAATAAAGGTGACAATTAAATTTTAAAGAAACATACTGAAGCTAAAAAGAAAATGTGCACATTTGATATGGTAAAGTAAATGGTTCAAGATTGTTTCAATTTAGGAAAGTGATCTAAAACCTGAGTCTTTACCAGAATGAGAAAAACAGATCTTCTTTAGATCACGTGAGCCGAAGGCTGAAGGTGATCTGTTGGATCACTCTTCGTACATTGTCCGTCCGTCGTTGTTGACTTTTGCTTCAAACGACTTCTCCTCAGAAACCGCTTGGCCAATTTTGACCAAACCTCACGTGGATGATCCTTAGATGAATGCGTTTTAGATTTGCTAAAATTAGGTCAGCGCGATATCCAAGATGGCCGCCATTACCATATATGGTCGAAACCTTAAAAAAACTTTTTGAAGAACAGCTGGACAGATTTCGACAGTTTTTCTTTAAAATGATGGTCAAAAATGGCCGTGCCCCTGGGGGCCAAAGTTTTTATAGACTTATATAGGAAAGAACTTTAAAAATCTTCTAAAACCACAAGGCACAGAGCTCTCATGTATTACATGTAGCATCAGCTTATGGTCCTCTGCTAAGTTTGTTTCAAATGATGACCCTGGGATTAAATTTGGCCCCGCCCGTGGGTCATAGTTTTACCTAGACTAATATAGGAAAAAATATCTTCTCGGAAAGTACAAAAGCCAGAGGGGTAATATTTTGCATTTACTATAAGCTTACTGTCCTTTACTAAGTTTGTTCAAATGGCGACATTTTGCCCCTCCCCAGGGGTCACATGTTTAATATAGACTTGTATAGGGAAAAACTTAAAAAATCTTTTTCTCTGAAACTGCAAGAGCCAGAGGTTTTGCTATAAGCTTATGGTCCTAAACCAAGTTTGTTCAAATGGTGACCCTTGGGTCACATCTGGCCCAGCCCCCATGGGTCACATGTTTTATATAGACTTCTATAGGGAACTATTTAAAAAATCTTCTTGTCTGAAACTACAAGAGCCAGAGGTTTAATATTTTGCATTTACTATAAGCTTATGGTCCTCTACCAAGCCTATTAAAATGGTGATCCTTGATCCTCACATTTGGCCCCGCCCCAGAGGTCACATGTTTTACAAACTTAAATTACATAGGGATTTTTTTTTAAAAACCTTCTCAGAAACAGCTTGGTCAGTGAGTCATAAGGAAAGACTTAAAAGCATTGTCAATCAGCATTTGCGAGAGGACACTTTTTTCATCATTGCAAAGATCCTCAGTTGATCTTGTTTAATTACTGATGTATAGAGTTTTTCATGTTGAATACACTATATATTCTGATTTAAAGTAAAAGACGTCTAGATGTCCGAGTATAGTTAGATAGTCTTACTCGTAAAGGTTGTTTATAAAGATACTCTTGTTATTACCACATTTTTTTTTAAAAGCCTACAACAAAGTTGCAAAGTTTAATACACATAATAAATCAGCACAGCAATTGTAAACAATAGCATAACAAATCAGCACAGCAATTGTAAACAATAGCATAACAAATCAGCACAGCAATTGTAAACAATAGCATAACAAATCAGCATAGCAATTATAAACAATAACACTTTCATACAATGTTCTCCCAATACCATTAAATAAGAATTGAATTGAATTGAATTGGATTTTATAGTTGCACCAACAGCTAAGGTCATATGGCGACTTTCCAGCTTCCACTGGTGGAGGAAGACCCCAGGTGCCCCTCCGGACAATTTTCGTGCACGGGCGGGCACCTGGGTAGAACCACCGACATTCCGCAAGCCAGCTGGATAGCTTCCTCACATAAAGATTTCTAGGCCCCTGAGGGATCGAACCTACAGCGGTGAGGGGCAAGTGATTGCAAGTCAGAGACTCTAACCACATGGCCACGGACGCCCCTCATTAATTAAGAAATGTGGCACGTTGCTTTTAGATTTAACTGTGGGTAATAAGTTCATTTTTTTTATGAACTTTATACAATCGTTGAGGAAGGTGCTTAGTGTTTTTGACTGTTTTAGGTCATTCGGCGGATTATTCCATACAACTGGTCCTGAATCTGCAATACTTTGTTTAAACAGTTCTTTATGCGGTTTAGGAAAAATAAAATTGATGGAGACCGCAACTGAGGTAAATCATCATTTACGTCTTCTTTAGAATATTTCATATCTATAATGGGAAATGGATGGAGTCTTATTATTAAACTTGATAATTCTGACCGATTTCAGGAATAGACATGGTGAATGGATAATCTAAATTGATGTATTATGAAAGAGATGGTTCTGTAATATGATTTAAGCCTTTCATATCTGGCCTGATTTCTCCCATATAAATATGCGTGTCTACATTATAAATTGGTGTCCGGCTGTATGATACAATAACATCATATAATCGTTTTATCATAACCTCATCTGAGGGAAAGGCTCAAGATATTGGGATTGCTCTTCGTCCGTTATTATAGGCATGGATGATCATCAATTGATGGTTGATGATCATCGTCAAATGTCATCAAGTCAACGAAATTTGGTGTGTTATAAGGTACATGTAGCTTATATAGAATGGAAGCTTGGGATTACGCTGAGGTCACTGGAGTCAAGGTCACCATAACTAAAAATAGACAAATGGTTTCTGGGCTATGACTTTAGTAAGAAATGAAATATTGGAAAGAAACGTGATGCGTAGGTAGCTTATATGGAAAGGAAGCTTTGGATTTTTTTTTAGGTCACTTGGTCAAGGTCAAGGTCATTGTCAATTAAAATAGAGAAAATCGGTTTTACACAATTATTTCAGTTAGGAGTGAAATATTGGAACAAAACTTTGCAGGTAGTTTAAGGAAAATCTGGTTTTCATTGGATGTTCATATTTCTTATTTTTAGCTCTGCTGATCTTTGCCATGGTGCGGTGTCTGTCGTCCATCCATCCGCCTTTCGTCTGTCTGTCAGTAAACTTTTTTTTGTTAACTGGTCTGAAACTACTCGATGGATTTTCATGAAACTTTACAGGAATGTTGCCCATATTTTCTAGTTGATCCTAGCAAAAATTCACATTGTTGTGAAATCCAAGATGGCCACCAAAGCTAAAAATAGATTTTTAAAAAACACGTTTGTAGCAACTACTTCTTGAAAACTATAAGTGATATTGATATGGAACTTTTTCTAAAATGATCAGCATTACATGTTGTTGATTCTTGTCGAAAACCGTTTTGATTCGACGTTTAAACATGCTGCCAGCGGCCATCTTTGTTTACATAGAGTTATATAGTAAAAACTTGTAGCGACTACTCCTCTGAAACTACTTAATGGATTTTCATGAAACTTCACAGGAATGTTGCTCTTGATGTCTAATTGATCCTAGCAAAATTTCAGGTTGGTCGGAAATTCAAGATGGCCACCATGTCTAAAAATAGATATTTAAAAAACAAGTTTGTAGCGACTACTTCTTGAAAACTATAAGTGGTATTGATATGGGAGTTTTCTAAAATGATAAGCATGACATGAGGTTCGTCCTTCTGAAGATTATTTTTATTCGACATTAAACATGGTTGCCAGCAGATTTTCATGAAACATCACAGGATTGCTGGTCTAGCTATCAAAACCTATCAGTAGAGCTTCAAGGTCATTGACCTCCTGTAATTAAGTGGGTCGGGTGAGCCTTGGGGTTGGGGTGGAAAGCATCCAAAGTATGTACGGAGAGACTGTAATATATGGATAACTAAAAAAAAAACTGGTTTATCTACCGAACTTACAAAGAATTTATAGTACCATGATATTGAAACATTGTTTTAAAAAACATATATAAAATGAAAGGCTGACCTCCCGGCCATTTGCTTAAAGTTCTCCGGTCATGTTTTGTTTCATGAACATGTTTATGTTTATTTAAATCGAAATCAATAAACAACAATAGATATTTACAATTCGCACATTGCAATATTGGTGAAAAGCGAGAATAAGATTTTATTTAATGATGTAGGAAACTTTGAACAGGTAAATTAATCCAGAGATAAATGTATTTATCAATTATCTGGCAATAAATGTGCAGCTATAAAATTCAGATTTACCTCATTTCTCCGTGCAGTCACGCAGTGGTAAAAGTGGTATCTACGTCATGCAAATAATACTTATTTTTACATACAACTTAGTAGCGGTTTTTAAATATATGTTTCTTTCCGGAACTGTCAAGAAACATACGTTTAAGAGTTAAATTTGTTAATTGATAATACTATAAAAAGGTTGGCTATTCATCTTTAAGCAATGCACCAGGAAGGCACCAGGTGTAATTAGATTGCCTTTATTATCTTCGGTTCCTTCTCCAAGCAGACTGTGCAGTCATCAATTATTTATGTGTGATCAGTTATCTGGGTGACAGTATTTGCCCTTTGATAACGGATGGAGTTTTACTATAAAAGCAGTCAAGTGAAAATGTTGTCATTAGAGATTCACTCATTATTAAAACATTTGATCCCCAGCCTCACAGTCAAAGAAATTAGGATTTTTGTTCACTAGCCTGAATTATTATTTGATCATTTTCATAAACCCAACTATATAAAAATTCTAGATATTTACTAGCCCAAATTAATATTTACTAGTTTTTCACCTTCGGGCTAGTGCTAATTTCGACTACTCCTCACTGATTTAGTTGCTACATGATTTATTCAGTCAAATATGACATCGATCCATTACTCTCAAATGCTACATCCTAAAAATATATTTTGTTGTCTGCTGGAAAATCTAGATTTACTGCCAATCACAGCACAGTAGAGACATGACAAGCACAGTAGAGATATTAAAGGGAGACATGACAAGCACATTAGAGATATTAAAGGGAGACATGACAGGCACAGTAGAGATATTAAAGGGAGACATGACAAGCACAGTAGAGATATTAAAGGGAGACATGACAGGCACAGTAGAGATATTAAAGGGAGACATGACAGGCACAGTAGAGATATTAAAGGGAGACATGACAGGCACAGTCGAGATATTAAAGGGAGACATGACAGGCACAGTAGAGATATTAAAGGGAGACATGACAGGCACAGTAGAGATATTAAAGGGAGACATGACAGGCACAGTAGAGATATTAAAGGGAGACATGACAAACACAGTAGAGATATTAAAGGGAGACATGACAAACACAGTCGAGATATTAAAGGGAGACATGACAAGCACAGTAGAGATATTAAAGGGAGACATGACAAGCACAGTAGAGATATTAAAGGGAGACATGACAAGCACAGTAGAGATATTAAAGGGAGACATGACAAGCACAGTAGAGATATTAAAGGGAGACATGACAAGCACAGTAGAGATATTAAAGGGAGACATGACAAGCACAGTAGAGATATTAAAGGGAGACATGACAGGCACAGTAAAGATATTAAAGGGAGACATGACAAGCACAGTAGAGATATTAAAGGGAGACATGACAAGCACAGTAAATATATTAAAGGGAGACATGACAAGCACAGTAGAGATATTAAAGGGAGACATGATAAGCACAGTAAAGATATTAAAGGGAGACATGACAAGCACAGTAGAGATATTAAAGGGAGACATGACAAGCACAGTAAAGATATTAAAGGGAGACATGACAAGCACAGTAGAGATATTAAAGGGAGACATGACAGGCACAGTAGAGATATTAAAGGGAGACATGACAAGCACAGTAGAGATATTAAAGGGAGACATGACAAGCACAGTAAAGATATTAAAGGGAGACATGACAAGCACAGTAGAGATATTAAAGGGAGACATGACAAGCACAGTAAAGATATTAAAGGGAGACATGACAAGCACAGTAGAGATATTAAAGGGAGACATGACAAGCACAGTAAAGATATTAAAGGGAGACATGACAAGCACAGTAGAGATATTAAAGGGAGACATGACAAGCACAGTAAAGATATTAAAGGGAGACATGACAGGCACAGTAGAGATATTAAAGGGAGACATGACAAGCACAGTAGAGATATTAAAGGGAGACATGACAGGCACAGTAAAGATATTAAAGGGAGACATGACAAGCACAGTAGAGATATTAAAGGGCGACATGACAGGCACAGTAAAGATATTAAAGGAAGACATGACAAGCACAGTATAGATATTAAAGGGAGACATGACGGGCACAGTCGAGATAGTAAAGGGAGACATGACAAGCACAGTAGAGATATTAAAGGGAGACATGACAAGCACAGTAGAGATATTAAAGGGAGGCATGACAAGCACAGTAGACATATTAAAGGGAGGCATGACAAGCACAGTAGACATATTAAAGGGAGGCATTAAAGGGAGACATGACAAATTAACAGGATGGGGCAGCTAAAAAAAACAAGGTTGCTGTGTGAAAAATAAATAAATAAAAAAGCAGGAAAAAAAGGCTGTGTGTCCCTTTAAAGAGGATATTTTTCTGAGGTATCACCTCTGATTATACAGGGCTTTCATTTTGTTTAAATGAAGCAGGAGAAGTTGCCAATGTAGGTGGGTTATTTTTTGTCTCCTTGATGTTATAATAATGAGAGCAGTCAAAAGTAGTCGGGTACAGATGCCCAAGTTGCAGGGTAAATTACCCACCTACCAGGTCATGTTGAAACCTACTGATAACAGCATTTACATGTCTTCTATAATTGTTTTCCATGTGAATATACAGCATCTCCGTGGCCAAATGGTTAACGACATTGCACTCTGCAGTTCAGGGTGAGAAGGTTCTAGGCCCATTTTCCATATTTTATCTCAATGTACATGGAAGATGAGCCTGGCATGTTCATGCCTGCTAGGCGCCATATAACCTTTTCATGTGTTGGTGCGCCTTAAAACACCAATTCAATTCAATTAACGACATTGCGTTGTAAACCTTCGCCTCTCACCGCTGTGGGTTCGAATCCCACTGGGAGCTCGACTTGTAAGTGAGGAAGTGTCGATTCTTACGGATGGCGGGAGGTGTACAGTACTGGTTCTACCCAGGTAAAGTGGGTGGTCTGCCTCCACCACAAAAAAACGACCGTCATGTATAACCTTACATGTGTTGAAAATGATGTTAAACTCCATACAATCAATCAATCAACCATGTTCATATAATTGAATGTCGCCTTTTAACAACTTTTACATCATACATGTTTGTTGTATGTTTCTTTTTGACAATTTTGAACCTTACAGAAAATTATCTTCTGGAAAAAACAATCCTCGGTCATGTGAAGATGTACCTGTGTTACGTTAACTGCCATACTTGGTCAGTATTTTCTCCCCTTATGTATATGGTACCGATAACAGGACCCATTCCCAATTGCAAAAAGTATTTTTCTTTCCCAAATCTGGTGTAAAAAATGTCCAATTGAAAGCAGTTCAAATTTTGAAATAAAAAAAATTGTTGCCAGAAGCTCCTCTTTAAAGAGCATCAATTCTCATAAGACTACTAGACTGTGCATATTTTAGCATACAGTATGCTTTTGTTTCATAGTGAACAATTCTCAGTTTAAGACAAAACAACACAAAATTTTCCCAGTTGAATGGAAAACGGTACCATTCCCAAAAGGGTGAAAAAAATCGCTGTTGGTATGATTTGCATTTAGCTTCGTTTCTCCGAACATGTAACTACTTGAGGTATACTAGAGAAATAAATTTGAGCCAAACATGCATCTTGATTGCTGCGTACAAGTTGCGTACATTTGTTATGACCTTGACCTATCATTTGTTATGACCTTGATCTATTCCTGCCTTCTTTTGTTTTAAGTCCATAGCTTGTCTGTTTGTTTCAGTCAAACTTCTTTTCTACAATTTTCCTGCTAATCAGCACACTTTGTTCAATATTTCAGCCAATTAGTAATGCAGACTTCATCGTACCCGTGGAGATAGATGGCACGGTGCATCAGGTATATGTTCTCAAGAGACCGTTTGTCGACGAGTTCTTGAAGAAGATGGGCGAATTATTCGAGTGTGTATTATTTACAGCTAGTCTAGCGAAAGTAAGTTTCATTTATTATTCTGTTTAAACACTGTCCCCACCATAGACACTTTCACTTAAGCAAGCTGTCAAGCAAAGTTATTGTATAGTGACATGGACAACAACAAAATGAAATGATAATATTAAACAACCAACCCAACTGTTCACAAGAATTGTGAAATACTGAATATTATTATACTGAATCAAAAAAGAAAGTCTGCACTCAAATTTGCATGATCATCCCCATTATGATATTACATTGCTGTTACTCATTCGCAACATCTCGTACACTGTTTCGCAGCATTACTTGAATGTAATACACAGGTTTCCATATTGATTACGTCATCGTGCCTTAGATTCCCGCCAAAATAAATTTGCATTCATAAAGTTATCATCCAGATGTTGCAATGTTATTCATCCAGTTGCTCCATCAATAGTTTATTTACTTGAAAGCAGTGATAAAACCTTCATCTGCATTGTAAAAAACAAACACTCGACGCAAATTATACATCAACACTTGTGGCTAGCGGCCATAATGTTTACGTAGCAACAGTGCAATATTTTCTGTGCCGTTGCCTTCCGGCTAACAGAATGTCAAGATTTTGAACATACCGAAATGCCGTGATACACGAGGCGGGATCCCGAAGAATGACGGGATTGGCCGAGTGTTCACGATTGTGCTTCTATAACGTTTTACGTCATAAATGTGTTCAAACATACTGTATGTTGGAGAAGAAGTTAAAGGCTCTGCAGTGATGAGGAATTCCAGAAAAACTTCAATTAATAAGATTACTGTGTTATTTTGTGATTTCCCATTCAACTCCATGCATTTTGCAATTTTGGTTTTGTTCTCTTTTGATTTTGAGGAACTCAAACTCTGTTAGTGAAGGAACTCTGCTTACTCTTTAAACAAAGGTATCATTTCTTATATTTTAAAACTTGTGTTACTCAATTTGTCAATATTTTCGCTCTTTCTTTTTTTGGCTCGGTATAGAACATCAAACTGAACTAAGATAAAAACATCTATTATATAATTATATTATCAGCAATAGTTTCACTTAAGCTATATGGTTTTTTTACTTCATGCCTTTCCTTACAAAAACTCCTGGGCTTTCCTTTGTCTTTGAGTAACAGGGACAGTTTTACAAGAAGGTGAAGATTTATAATTCTTCTTTTTGTTGTGGTATGGGGACTGCTAAAAAAAAGAAGTGGTCATCAAACCGAAGTAGGAAGGTAATTTACCTGCCCGATGACAGGCTGTTACAAGGGAAGGAATAACTTTTTCCTTCCAAAGAAATTTCATTGTTTCAGCAGATCAAGGAAAACCAAAAGAATGCATTCAATTTATGTTTTTGGTTGTGTTTTGAAAGTGCATAAAAATAATTTTAAATAAGTTTATCATGCATCCCCATTAAAATATTTCACATTGGATTTCATAACGTAAGCCTCTCATAATAATGTTGTAGACAAAATCTATGCAAGTCTACCATTATTGGAGAAAATGTGTTAACATGTCTATATGGCCAATTTATTGCATGTGATTAGGATATGGTATTGATTAGAATACAGAAAACAACAATATTTGTTGACGTCTGCCATAGATGGATCATTTGGCATGGATCATGATAATAAACCATTCTCCATCATGCGTATTGGAAGTGGTTTCTTTTAAAAGAGAAGAAAATCTTTAATTCTGAGTAAGCTTTATTTGCTGTTTAGTTAAATCAAATGTGCAATGCTTTGACTTGTAGTATTAATGTTGCAGTATGCCATATCCATGTTGCAGTATGCTATATCTGTGTTGCAGTATGACATATCTATTGCAGTATGCCATATATGTATTGCAGTATGCTATATCCATGTTGCAACATGCAATAGATCCATGTTGCGGTATGCCATATCCATGGTGCAGCATGCCATATCCATGTTGCAGTATACCATATCTGTGTTGCAGTATGCCATATCCGTATTGCAGTATGCCATATATGTGTTGCAGTATGCTATATCCATGTTGCAATATGTCATATCTGTGTTGCAGTATGTCATATCCATGTTTCAGTATGCCATCTCCAAGTTGCAGTATACCATATCCATGTTGTTGTATGCAATATCTGTGTTGCAGTATGCCATATCCATACTGCAGTATGCCATATATGTGTTGCAGTATGTCATATCCATGTTTCAGTATGCCATCTCCAAGTTGCAGTATACCATATCCATGTTGTTGTAGGCAATATCTGTGTTGCAGTATGCCATATCCATATTGCAGTATGCCATATCTGTGTTGCAGTATGCCATATCCATATTGCAGTATGCCATATCCATATTGCAGTATGCCATATCTGTGTTGCAGTATGCCATATGACACATGTCTGTTTCAGTATGCAGATCCAGTGGCTGATCTCCTAGACAAGTGGGGCGTGTTTCGGGCGCGATTATTCAGGGAATCTTGTGTCTTTCACAGAGGAAACTATGTTAAAGTAAGTGTTGTTACGTTAATTAGACCCCTGAATTATGCAAATCACCGCCCAAGAGGTTCTCATACTACCCTTATGGAAGGCTGTGCTAAGGTTTAACTGGATACTGTATTTTTCTTGAAAACTATTTCAAACAATAGCCAGCTGCGTATAGTTTGGACCAAATAAACTATATTCATCAAGAATGGTGTTTTGACTGAGAAAGAAATCAGCATAGTTGCTGCAGGCGTGTCTGCTTGTTATATCTCGGACAACATGAGGAAATAAATGTAGAATACAACGTAAACAGTAGTGTTGAACAGTGGTGCCGATGACCGACCTGGATATTGTATTTGTTTATTCCAGTGAGAATTGTTTTGCATAGCATTACTCAAGTACAAGTATAATGGCTTGTTATCTTGCCATTAATTCGTACAAATTGAGGGAAACTGATTGGCTAGGCTTTTAAAGATATAGGTGACTGTTACCAACCATACATTTTGAAATTTTTTTTAAAAATCTTAGCGGGGAATATTTGTCAACACTGACTTGTATTACAAAATCTGGTCAAATTGCCGTCCATAATTCATGTCTAGAGCAGTATTCATTAATTTATGCCTGTAAAAATGAAGTTAAGAGGATTTGTCCCTGTGTTCTTGACAATGATAAGAGGCTTGCTTGCAGGCCATACATCTTCACTGAATTATCATTAACAGTGCAATAAAGCAACGATCCTTTCAAAAATCTTTCTTATTAGAAATTGATCTTTGTAAGTATTTATAAGTAATGGTGATGCTGAAAAGAGACTATTACGCCTTTTCGATACATTATAAGTTGTTGTAATTCTGTAGTAGAGCATCCGCCTCACATGTCGGAGGTCGTGGGTTCATCCCCGGCCAGGTCATACCATGGCACTAGTGGCTGTCTTGCCTGACATTCAGCATATAACGGGTATGTCCAGGATTGATCGGCCTATACAGTTAGCTTACTGCTACAAGTAGACACTGTCGTGAACAATTTATGACTGAAAAACGATTCTAACACGACCTCCGAATCTTTCATATACACAAAGAAGAAAGACAGCTGTATGTTATTCTACGATAAAATACAGCTGTTCCATTGATTCCCCGCGTATATTTCATCTGTTCGAAGCGCCACGTTACATGACGTCACTTTGTAAATAAACGTCACGAAGACAAACTTAACAGTAATTTTAATGAAATGTTAATTGCAACAAACTTGCCATGCTCCCAAATAGTGCACACTCCCGATATAAACCCATCATATTCATCAGTACATATAACATTAATAAGCATCTTGAACAAGCTGAGAACGCTTGACGTCATAAGGCGCAAGCTATATGACGTAAGCAATGACTTAATTGTTTGTCACATGACTACTATATAGTGTATTGAAACGCAGAACTTTGCATATGGGGCACCCAATCGAACAGCCTGTAAACATAGCAGCCTAGCTACCTTGACCTCCGCGATAATATATAGTGCCCCAGCAATAACGTAAACAATGGGGTTATTGTTGTGTTAGAATCAAAATAATAAATACGTACCTGTATTTTATCGGTGAATAAAATAAGGAGTTCGGATGCGTAGTAATTAAATTACGAGTGCATTAGGCTTCAGTGCTCACTGCGGCGACCCTCCTACTCGTCACCGCATGGCTCCCCTGTAAAGCTCGTATTGCAGCGATGGTCCGGTATAGGCTCGACGCTCTAGCGCCATCCATTTTAGGGCTAGTTTAACGACGGTCGATTTTTTGTGGTGGAGGTAGACCCCACACTTTTCCTGGGTAAAACCAGTACTGTACACCTACCGCCATCCGTAAGAACGACACTTCTCACAAGTCGAGCTCCCAGTGGGATTCGAACCCACAGCGGTGAGAGGCGAAGGTTTACAACGCCACGTCGTTAACCATTCGGCCACGGAGACCGCTGCAGCTTCTATCGTTGAACAAAGTAGAGTAGTTAATTCTAAGTGTATAGTAGGTTCAATTTAGTTTTGCACTATTCTTATTTATCTTCATATTGTAGATTGTATATACACATATGAAACAAATGTCTTGTTTAATATTTCAGGATTTAAGTCGACTTGGACGAGATCTAAGTCAAGTTGTAATTGTAGATAATTCTCCTGCTTCCTACATCTTCCATCCTGACAATGCGGTAAGTAATGTGCCGGTTTCCGTCTGCCAATCTCTCGTTTTTAGCTTGTCTGTTTATATGGTATATACTAACATACTTAGTGTCCTGTTCACCACAAGTAACGGTTATGCCATAATAAATTAATTGCTAGATTCTCATCCCCGCCCGCCCCCGTTTTTTTATGCCGCTCCGGTAATTTTTATTACTTCAAAAAAAAAAAAAAAAAAAAAAGTAATATTAATAAAAAAAAATTGCTGAAAGTATGAAACACTATTAAAATGTGTTTTCGATCTTGAAGGTACTCAGTAGTATGTTAAACTATTTTTGCCTTATGCCGAGGCCATTTACCATTTGTCGAATAAAATAATTTTTATTTTATTTTTTCACCCCGCCCCTGTTTTGAAATAAATTTGGATGAGAAACTTGCAATTAATTTATTATGGCCTTATATGGGCTCACAACCTAGATTACTGTCCTGTTCACCACTATATAAATATCACATCCCATGGAGGGTGATAGAACATATTGTCAACCCGAGATTGGTAATGTCCACCGAGGCTTTAGCCGAGGTGGACATTACCACATCGAGGGTTGACAATATGTTCTATCACCCTCCATGGGATGTGATATTTATTTTATTATACCAAACATCAAAATTCATTTAATCAGCAATTATTTTTTATTAACCACCGTTCTATTTTTAGCACTTGAGGAAACCACCGTTCTTTTTTTAGAAGCACGAGATGATGTTTCATGCCATGAAACATTACCATGAAACATTACCAATTGTTGACTGATCGGGAATGGGGAAATTACATAGAGAATTTTGAGTGAGGTATAATAAAAGTAATTGTTATATGGGACTAACAACCTTGGTTACTGTCCTCCACAAATATTGGTTATATGGGGCTAACAACCTTAGTGTCATGTTCACCACAAGTAATGGTTGTAGTGGGGCTTACAACCTTGGAGTGATAATAATCCTTCAGACACTAAGCAAAAGGGGAGCAAACCCTGCTCCAGGCAGCGGTCAGAAGCCTGTAGACATAAATTACTAAACCAGAATAAGGCGCATTAGACCAATATGCTACGGAAACTACAGTAAAAGCATCTCACTAGACCAATATGCTACGGAAACTACAGTAAAAGCATCTCACTAGACCAATATGCTACGGAAACTACAGTAAAAGCATCTCACTAGACCATTATGCTACGGAAACTACAGTAAAAGCATCTCACTAGACCATTATGCTACGGAAACTACAGTAAAACTTAAAGCATCTCACTAGACCATTATGCTACGGAAACTACAGTAAAAGCATCTCACTAGACCATTATGCTACGGAAACTACAGTAAAAGCATCTCACTAGACCATTATGCTACGGAAACTACAGTAAAACTTAAAGCATCTCACTAGACCATTATGCTACGGAAACTACAGTAAAAGCATCTCACTAGACCATTATGCTACGGAAACTACAGTAAAAGCATCTCACTAGACCATTATGCTACAGAAACTACAGTAAAAGCATCTCACTAGACCATTATGCTACGGAAACTACAGTAAAAGCATCTCACTAGACCATTATGCTACAGAAACTACAGTAAAAGCATCTCACTAGACCATTATGCTACAGAAACTACAGTAAAAGCATCTCACTAGGCCATTATGCTACGGAAACTACAGTAAAAGCATCTCACTAGACCATTATGCTACGGAAACTACAGTAAAAGCATCTCACTAGACCAATATGCTACAGAAACTACAGTAAAAGCATCTCACTAGACCATTATGCTACAGAAACTACAGTAAAAGCATCTCACTAGGCCATTATGCTACGGAAACTACAGTAAAAGCATCTCACTAGACCATTATGCTACGGAAACTACAGTAAAAGCATCTCACTAGACCAATATGCTACGGAAACTACAGTAAAAGCATCTCACTAGACCATTATGCTACGGAAACTACAGTAAAAGCATCTCACTAGACCATTATGCTACGGAAACTACAGTAAAAGCATCTCACTAGACCAATATGCTACGGAAACTACAGTAAAAGCATCTCACTAGGCCATTATGCTACGGAAACTACAGTAAAAGCATCTCACTAGACCATTATGCTACGGAAACTACAGTAAAAGCATCTCACTAGACCAATATGCTACGGAAACTACAGTAAAAGCATCTCACTAGACCATTATGCTACGGAAACTACAGTAAAAGCATCTCACTAGACCATTATGCTACGGAAACTACAGTAAAACTTAAAGCATCTCACTAGACCATTATGCTACGGAAACTACAGTAAAAGCATCTCACTAGACCATTATGCTACGGAAACTACAGTAAAAGCATCTCACTAGACCATTATGCTACGGAAACTACAGTAAAACTTAAAGCATCTCACTAGACCATTATGCTACGGAAACTACAGTAAAAGCATCTCACTAGACCATTATGCTACGGAAACTACAGTAAAAGCATCTCACTAGACCATTATGCTACAGAAACTACAGTAAAAGCATCTCACTAGACCATTATGCTACAGAAACTACAGTAAAAGCATCTCACTAGGCCATTATGCTACGGAAACTACAGTAAAAGCATCTCACTAGGCCATTATGCTACAGAAACTACAGTAAAAGCATCTCACTAGACCATTATGCTACGGAAACTACAGTAAAAGCATCTCACTAGACCAATATGCTACAGAAACTACAGTAAAAGCATCTCACTAGACCATTATGCTACGGAAACTACAGTAAAAGCATCTCACTAGACCAATATGCTACGGAAACTACAGTAAAAGCATCTCACTAGACCATTATGCTACAGAAACTACAGTAAAAGCATCTCACTAGACCAATATGCTACAGAAACTACAGTAAAAGCATCTCACTAGACCATTATGCTACGGAAACTACAGTAAAAGCATCTCACTAGACCATTATGCTACAGAAACTACAGTAAAAGCATCTCACTAGACCAATATGCTACAGAAACTACAGTAAAAGCATCTCACTAGACCAATATGCTACGGAAACTACAGTAAAAGCATCTCACTAGACCATTATGCTACAGAAACTACAGTAAAAGCATCTCACTAGACCAATATGCTACAGAAACTACAGTAAAAGCATCTCACTAGACCATTATGCTACGGAAACTACAGTAAAAGCATCTCACTAGACCAATATGCTACGGAAACTACAGTAAAAGCATCTCACTAGACCATTATGCTACAGAAACTACAGTAAAAGCATCTCACTAGACCAATATGCTACAGAAACTACAGTAAAAGCATCTCACTAGACCATTATGCTACGGAAACTACAGTAAAAGCATCTCACTAGACCAATATGCTACGGAAACTACAGTAAAAGCATCTCACTAGACCATTATGCTACGGAAACTACAGTAAAAGCATCTCACTAGACCATTATGCTACGGAAACTACAGTAAAAGCATCTCACTAGACCATTATGCTACAGAAACTACAGTAAAAGCATCTCACTAGACCATTATGCTACAGAAACTACAGTAAAAGCATCTCACTAGGCCATTATGCTACGGAAACTACAGTAAAAGCATCTCACTAGACCATTATGCTACGGAAACTACAGTAAAAGCATCTCACTAGACCAATATGCTACGGAAACTACAGTAAAAGCATCTCACTAGACCATTATGCTACAGAAACTACAGTAAAAGCATCTCACTAGACCATTATGCTACAGAAACTACAGTAAAAGCATCTCACTAGGCCATTATGCTACGGAAACTACAGTAAAAGCATCTCACTAGACCATTATGCTACGGAAACTACAGTAAAAGCATCTCACTAGACCATTATGCTACAGAAACTACAGTAAAAGCATCTCACTAGACCATTATGCTACAGAAACTACAGTAAAAGCATCTCACTAGACCATTATGCTACGGAAACTACAGTAAAAGCATCTCAATAGGCCATTATGCTACAGAAAGTACAGTAAAAGCATCTCACTAGACCATTATGATACAGAAACTACAGTAAAAGCATCTCACTAGGCCATTATGCTACGGAAACTACAGTAAAAGCATCTCACTAGACCATTATGCTACGGAAACTACAGTAAAAGCATCTCACTAGGCCATTATGCTACAGAAACTACAGTAAAAGCATCTCACTAGGCCATTATGCTACGGAAACTACAGTAAAAGCATCTCACTAGACCATTATGCTACGGAAACTACAGTAAAAGCATCTCACTAGGCCATTATGCTACGGAAACTACAGTAAAAGCATCTCACTAGACCATTATGCTACAGAAACTACAGTAAAAGCATCTCACTAGACCATTATGCTACAGAAACTACAGTAAAAGCATCTCACTAGACCAATATGCTACAGAAACTACAGTAAAAGAATCTCACTAGACCAATATGCTACGGAAACTACAGTAAAAGCATCTCACTAGACCAATATGCTACGGAAACTACAGTAAAAGCATCTCACTAGGCCAATATGCTACAGAAACTACAGTAAAAGCATCTCACTAGACCATTATGCTACAGAAACTACAGTAAAAGCATCTCACTAGACCAATATGCTACGGAAACTGCAGTAAAAGCATCTCACTAGACCATTATGCTACAGAAACTACAGTAAAAGCATCTCACTAGACCATTATGCTACAGAAACTACAGTAAAAGCATCTCACTAGACCATTATGCTACAGAAACTACAGTAAAAGCATCTCACTAGGCCATTATGCTACGGAAACTACAGTAAAAGCATCTCACTAGGCCATTATGATACAGAAACTACAGTAAAAGCATCTCACTAGACCATTATGCTACGGAAACTACAGTAAAAGCATCTCACTAGGCCATTATGCTACAGAAACTACAGTAAAAGCATCTCACTAGACCATTATGCTAAGGAAACTACAGTAAAAGCATCTCACTAGGCCATTATGCTACAGAAACTACAGTAAAAGCATCTCACTAGACCATTATGCTACGGAAACTACAGTAAAAGCATCTCACTAGACCATTATGCTACAGAAAGTACAGTAAAAGCATCTCACTAGACCATTATGCTACGGAAACTACAGTAAAAGCATCTCACTAGGCCATTATGCTACAGAAACTACAGTAAAAGCATCTCACTAGACCATTATGCTACGGAAACTACAGTAAAAGCATCTCAATAGGCCATTATGCTACGGAAACTACAGTAAAAGCATCTCACTAGACCATTATGCTACAGAAACTACAGTAAAAGCATCTCACTAGGCCATTATGCTACGGAAACTACAGTAAAAGCATCTCACTAGGCCATTATGCTACAGAAACTACAGTAATAGCATCTCACTAGACCATTATGCTACGGAAACTACAGTAAAAGCATCTCACTAGACCAATATGCTACGGAAACTACAGTAAAAGCATCTCACTAGACCAATATGCTACGGAAACTACAGTAAAAGCATCTCACTAGGCCAATATGCTACGGAAACTACAGTAAAAGCATCTCACTAGACCATTATGCTACGGAAACTACAGTAAAAGCATCTCAATAGGCCATTATGCTACAGAAACTACAGTAAAAGCATCTCACTAGACCATTATGCTACAGAAAGTACAGTAAAAGCATCTCACTAGACCATTATGCTACAGAAAGTACAGTAAAAGCATCTCACTAGACCAATATGCTACGGAAACTACAGTAAAAGCATCTCAATAGGCCATTATGCTACAGAAACTACAGTAAAAGCATCTCACTAGACCATTATGCTACAGAAACTACAGTAAAAGCATCTCACTAGGCCATTATGCTACGGAAACTACAGTAATAGCATCTCACTAGGCCATTATGCTACAGAAACTACAGTAAAAGCATCTCACTAGACCAATATGCTACGGAAACTACAGTAAAAGCATCTCACTAGACCAATATGCTACAGAAACTACAGTAAAAGCATCTCACTAGACCAATATGCTACGGAAACTACAGTAAAAGCATCTCAATAGGCCATTATGCTACAGAAACTACAGTAAAAGCATCTCACTAGGCCATTATGCTACGGAAACTACAGTAAAAGCATCTCACTAGACCATTATGCTACAGAAACTACAGTAAAAGCATCTCACTAGACCAATATGCTACAGAAAGTACAGTAAAAGCATCTCACTAGACCATTATGCTACGGAAACTACAGTAAAAGCATCTCAATAGGCCATTATGCTACAGAAACTACAGTAAAAGCATCTCACTAGGCCATTATGCTACGGAAACTACAGTAAAAGCATCTCACTAGACCATTATGCTACAGAAACTACAGTAAAAGCATCTCACTAGACCAATATGCTACAGAAAGTACAGTAAAAGCATCTCACTAGACCATTATGCTACAGAAAGTACAGTAAAAGCATCTCACTAGACCAATATGCTACGGAAACTACAGTAAAAGCATCTCAATAGGCCATTATGCTACAGAAACTACAGTAAAAGCATCTCAATAGGCCATTATGCTACAGAAAGTACAGTAAAAGCATCTCACTAGACCAATATGCTACGGAAACTACAGTAAAAGCATCTCAATAGGCCATTATGCTACAGAAAGTACAGTAAAAGCATCTCACTAGACCATTATGCTACAGAAAGTACAGTAAAAGCATCTCACTAGACCATTATGCTACGGAAACTACAGTAAAAGCATCTCACTAGACCATTATGCTACGGAAACTACAGTAAAAGCATCTCACTAGGCCATTATGCTACGGAAACTACAGTAAAAGCATCTCACTAGACCATTATGCTACGGAAACTACAGTAAAAGCATCTCACTAGGCCATTATGCTACGGAAACTACAGTAAAAGCATCTCACTAGGCCATTATGCTACGGAAACTACAGTAAAAGCATCTCACTAGGCCATTATGCTACAGAAACTACAGTAAAAGCATCTCACTAGACCATTATGCTACAGAAACTACAGTAAAAGCATCTCACTAGACCATTATGCTACGGAAACTACAGTAAAAGCATCTCACTAGACCAATATGCTACAGAAACTACAGTAAAAGCATCTCACTAGACCATTATGCTACGGAAACTACAGTAAAAGCATCTCACTAGACCAATATGCTACGGAAACTACAGTAAAAGCATCTCAATAGACCAATATGCTACAGAAAGTACAGTAAAAGCATCTCACTAGACCAATATGCTACAGAAACTACAGTAAAAGCATCTCAATAGGCCATTATGCTACAGAAACTACAGTAAAAGCATCTCACTAGGCCATTATGCTACGGAAACTACAGTAAAAGCATCTCACTAGGCCATTATGCTACGGAAACTACAGTAAAAGCATCTCACTAGACCAATATGCTACAGAAACTACAGTAAAAGCATCTCACTAGACCAATATGCTACAGAAAGTACAGTAAAAGCATCTCACTAGACCAATATGCTACAGAAACTACAGTAAAAGCATCTCACTAGACCAATATGCTACGGAAACTACAGTAAAAGCATCTCACTAGACCAATATGCTACGGAAACTACAGTAAAAGCATCTCACTAGGCCATTATGCTACGGAAACTACAGTAAAAGCATCTCACTAGGCCATTATGCTACAGAAACTACAGTAAAAGCATCTCAATAGGCCATTATGCTACAGAAACTACAGTAAAAGCATCTCACTAGGCCATTATGCTACGGAAACTACAGTAAAAGCATCTCACTAGACCAATATGCTACAGAAAGTACAGTAAAAGCATCTCACTAGACCATTATGCTACAGAAACTACAGTAAAAGCATCTCACTAGACCAATATGCTACAGAAACTACAGTAAAAGCATCTCACTAGGCCATTATGCTACGGAAACTACAGTAAAAGCATCTCACTAGGCCATTATGCTACGGAAACTACAGTAAAAGCATCTCACTAGGCCATTATGCTACGGAAACTACAGTAAAAGCATCTCACTAGACCATTATGCTACGGAAACTACAGTAAAAGCATCTCACTAGACCAATATGCTACAGAAACTACAGTAAAAGCATCTCACTAGACCATTATGCTACAGAAACTACAGTAAAAGCATCTCACTAGACCATTATGCTACGGAAACTACAGTAAAAGCATCTCACTAGACCAATATGCTACAGAAACTACAGTAAAAGCATCTCACTAGACCATTATGCTACGGAAACTACAGTAAAAGCATCTCACTAGACCAATATGCTACAGAAACTACAGTAAAAGCATCTCACTAGACCAATATGCTACAGAAACTACAGTAAAAGCATCTCACTAGACCAATATGCTACAGAAACTACAGTAAAAGCATCTCACTAGACCATTATGCTACGGAAACTACAGTAAAAGCATCTCACTAGGCCATTATGCTACGGAAACTACAGTAAAAGCATCTCACTAGACCATTATGCTACGGAAACTACAGTAAAAGCATCTCACTAGGCCATTATGCTACAGAAACTACAGTAAAAGCATCTCAATAGGCCATTATGCTACAGAAACTACAGTAAAAGCATCTCACTAGGCCATTATGCTACGGAAACTACAGTAAAAGCATCTCACTAGGCCATTATGCTACGGAAACTACAGTAAAAGCATCTCACTAGACCAATATGCTACAGAAACTACAGTAAAAGCATCTCACTAGACCAATATGCTACAGAAAGTACAGTAAAAGCATCTCACTAGACCAATATGCTACAGAAACTACAGTAAAAGCATCTCAATAGGCCATTATGCTACAGAAACTACAGTAAAAGCATCTCACTAGGCCATTATGCTACGGAAACTACAGTAAAAGCATCTCACTAGACCAATATGCTACAGAAAGTACAGTAAAAGCATCTCACTAGACCATTATGCTACGGAAACTACAGTAAAAGCATCTCACTAGACCAATATGCTACGGAAACTACAGTAAAAGCATCTCACTAGGCCATTATGCTACGGAAACTACAGTAAAAGCATCTCACTAGACCAATATGCTACAGAAACTACAGTAAAAGCATCTCACTAGACCATTATGCTACAGAAACTACAGTAAAAGCATCTCACTAGACCAATATGCTACAGAAACTACAGTAAAAGCATCTCACTAGGCCATTATGCTACGGAAACTACAGTAAAAGCATCTCACTAGACCAATATGCTACAGAAACTACAGTAAAAGCATCTCAATAGGCCATTATGCTACAGAAACTACAGTAAAAGCATCTCACTAGGCCATTATGCTACGGAAACTACAGTAAAAGCATCTCACTAGGCCATTATGCTACGGAAACTACAGTAAAAGCATCTCACTAGACCAATATGCTACAGAAACTACAGTAAAAGCATCTCACTAGACCAATATGCTACAGAAAGTACAGTAAAAGCATCTCACTAGACCAATATGCTACAGAAACTACAGTAAAAGCATCTCACTAGACCAATATGCTACAGAAACTACAGTAAAAGCATCTCACTAGACCAATATGCTACAGAAACTACAGTAAAAGCATCTCAATAGGCCATTATGCTACAGAAACTACAGTAAAAGCATCTCACTAGACCAATATGCTACAGAAACTACAGTAAAAGCATCTCAATAGGCCATTATGCTACAGAAACTACAGTAAAAGCATCTCACTAGACCAATATGCTACAGAAACTACAGTAAAAGCATCTCAATAGGCCATTATGCTACAGAAACTACAGTAAAGCATCTCACTAGACCAATATGCTACAGAAAGTACAGTAAAAGCATCTCACTAGACCAATATGCTACAGAAACTACAGTAAAAGCATCTCACTAGACCAATATGCTACAGAAACTACAGTAAAAGCATCTCAATAGGCCATTATGCTACAGAAACTACAGTAAAGCATCTCACTAGGCATTATGCTACAGAAACTACAGTAAAAGCATCTCACTAGACCAATATGCTACAGAAACTACAGTAAAAGCATCTCACTAGACCAATATGCTACAGAAACTACAGTAAAAGCATCTCACTAGACCAATATGCTACAGAAACTACAGTAAAAGCATCTCAATAGGCCATTATGCTACAGAAACTACAGTAAAAGCATCTCACTAGACCAATATGCTACAGAAACTACAGTAAAAGCATCTCACTAGACCAATATGCTACAGAAACTACAGTAAAAGCATCTCACTAGACCAATATGCTACAGAAACTACAGTACAAGCATCTCACTAGACCAATATGCTACAGAAACTACAGTAAAAGCATCTCACTAGACCAATATGCTACAGAAAGTACAGTAAAAGCATCTCACTAGACCAATATGCTACAGAAACTACAGTAAAAGCATCTCACTAGACCAATATGCTACAGAAACTACAGTAAAAGCATCTCAATAGGCCATTATGCTACAGAAACTACCAGTAAAGCATCTCACTAGCA
Organism: Cyrtodaria siliqua; assembly: GCA_037043455.1. Taxonomy (NCBI): domain Eukaryota; kingdom Metazoa; phylum Mollusca; class Bivalvia; order Adapedonta; family Hiatellidae; genus Cyrtodaria; species Cyrtodaria siliqua. The sequence continues at coordinate 6,931 of JAWPHD010006122.1, read as the reverse complement.
TATGCTACAGAAACTACAGTAAAAGCATCTCACTAGACCAATATGCTACAGAAACTACAGTAAACAGCACTCTCACTAGACCAATACTGCTACAGAAACTACCAGTACAAAGCATCACATAGCCATCAGCCTACCAACACACTACCAAAACCATCACCTAGCCCAACCTACAACACTACAGTAAAAGCACTCACATAGCCATATGCTACCAGAAACTACAGTAAAGCATCACATAGACCAATATCGCTACAGAACACTACCAGTACAACGCATCACACTCGACCCATAAGCTACCGAAAACCAACCAACACTCACAAACCAATATCCAACATAAACCTCACACTACAACATCACCTACCACATCACACCCACCTACCCCTCACACCTACCACATACCAACAACATCACAACATCCACTAACCACTCACCAACCTCAACCCACAACTCACTCAACACTACCACTACCTCACCCAACCCTCAACAACACTCCCCAAACATACCCTCCCACCCTACCCACTCCAACCACTTCCCCAACATACCCTTCCCCACCCTACCCCCCTCACAACCAATCCCCCACATAACCCTTCCCACCCTACCCCTCAACCACTTCCAACATACCTCCCCACCCTAACCCTCCAACCACTTCAACATACCTTCCCACCCTACCCCTCAACACTTCCCAACATCACACCTCCACACCTACCCCTCAACCACTCCCACATACACTACCCCACCCTACCCCTCCCAACCACTCCCCCACATACCTCCCACCCTACCCCTCAACCACTTCCAACATCACCTCCCACCCTACCCCTCAACCACTTCCCAACATCACCCTCCCACCCTACCCCTCAACCACTTCAACATCACTACCCACCCTACCCCCTCACTCACCAACACTACCCTCCCCACCCTACCCACCTCCAACCACTCCCAACATCACCCTACCCAACCCCTCAACCCTCCCCCACCACTCACCCTTCCCCACCCTACCCCTCAACACCTTCCAACATACCTCCCCACCTACCCTCAACCACTCCCACATCACCCTCCCACCCTACCCCTCAACCACTCCCCAACATACCATCCCCACCCCTACCCCTCCAACCCACTCCAACATCACCTCCCACCTACCCCTCAACCACTCCCCACAACAACCATCCCACCACCCTACCCCTCAACCCACTTCCACAACATCACCACCCCTACCCCTCAACCCACTCCACATACCTCCCCACCCTACCCCTCAACCACTCCACATCACCCTCCCAACCCTACCCCTCAACCACTCCCCAACATACCCCTCCCACCTACCCCTCCACACCACTCAAACACTTCCACACCCTACCCCACCTCAACCAACTTCCAACACTCCCAACCCTAACCCCTCCAACCACTTCCCAACATACTTCCACCCCTACACCTCAACACTCCCAACATCAACTTCCCAACCCTAACCCTCACAACCACTCCCCACATACCTCCCCCACCCTACCCCTCCAACCACACCCTCTACTAAAACACAACTAAAATACTCCAACATCACAAACACTACCATACTCAAAAACATAACACTAAACTCACCAATACACTACTCTCATAAAACATACAAACATACTCACAATACTAACATAACTATCTCATCAAACATACTAAACTACTCACCATTCAACTATCATCAAAACATACTAACATACTCACATTCACTATCTCATCAAACATACTAAATACCTCCACCATTACACTATCTCATCAAACATACTAAACATACTCCACAATTAACTATCTACATACAAACCATACTAAACATACTCCCACATTAACTATCTAACTAAAACCATACTAAACATAACTCCACAAATACACTATCTCATCAAAACATACTAAACTACTCACACAATACACTATCAATCAAAACCATACTAAACTACTCACCATTAACTATACTCATCAAAAATACAACTAACAACTCACAAACACTATCATCATACAAAACCATACCAAACATACTCACAATTACACTATCTCATCAAACAACTAAATAACACATACAATCATCATCAAAACATATCTAACATACTCATACAAACATAAATCAAATACCTAATACTAACCATCACTAACATATCACATCACTAAACTACCTAACTCAATAACTAATCTCTCATAAAACATACTAAACTAACAATACTATAATCAATAACCATAACTAAACTACTCAAACTCTAACTAAACTAACTATCACACTTCATACTACTAATCATATAAACTACTAAACATCAATAACCATAACTAAACTACGAACCAATTACTAGAATCTCAATACAACATTATTACTCGATAACAATCAAACACTATCAACTTCTAAGCATAAAGTCTAGTGAATGCTATCTGAATCTAACAGCATAATATCTTAACATAACTTTCCTGAAGATATCCTAAGCTATACTAGATCGTAGCTAAGTTCAGAGATCTACTTAACTGTAAGTTTCCGTCAGCATAATGCAAGTGAGATCTTTACGTAGTTACTGTAGCAACAATCTAGTGAGCTGCTATTACTTAGTATCTAAGCACTCATGTCAGTAGAAGATCTTAACTGTAGTTTCTTAGCATAATGTCTAGTGAGATGCTATTACAGTATTACTGTAGCATAATGTCTAGTGAGAAGCTATGTAGTTTCTGTAGCATAATGTCTAGAGAAGCTTATACTGTAGTTCAGTAGCATATTGTCTAGTGAGACTGCTATACTGTAGTTCTGTAGCATAATGTCTATGAGATGCATTACAGACGTTTCTGTAGCATCTGTCTAGTGAGAAGCTATACAGTAGTCACTGTAGCATAATGCCTATTGAGATGCTTTTACAGTAATATTCTGTAGCATAATGGCCAAGTGAGTGCTTTATACTGTAGTTTCAGTAGCATAATGTCTATTGAGATGCTTTTACTGTAGTTTCTGTAGCATAATGGTCCTAGTGAGATGCTTTTACTGTAGTTTCTGTAGCATATTGTCTAGTGAGATGCTTTTACTGTAGATTCTGTAGCATAATGGCCTAGTGAGATGCTTTTACTGTAGTTTCTGTAGCATAATGGCCTATTGAGATGCTTTTACTGTAGTTTCAGTAGCATATTGGTCTAGTGAGATGCTTTTACTGTAGTTTCTGTAGCATAATGGTCTAGTGAGATGCTTTTACTGTAGTTTCTGTAGCATATTGGTCTAGTGAGATGCTTTTACTGTAGTTTCTGTAGCATATTGGTCTAGTGAGATGCTTTTACAGTAGTTTCTGTAGCATATTGGTCTAGTGAGATGCTTTTACTGTAGTTTCTGTAGCATATTGGTCTAGTGAGATGCTTTTACTGTAGTTTCTGTAGCATATTGGTCTAGTGAGATGCTTTTACTGTAGTTTCTGTAGCATAATGGTCCTATTGAGATGCTTTTACCTGTAGTTTCTGTAGCATATTGTCTAGTGAGATGCTTTTTACTGTAGTTTCCTGTAGCATAATTGGTCTAGTGAGATGCTTTTACTGTAGTTTCTGTAGCATATTGGTCTAGTGAGATGCTTTTACTGTAGTTTCTGTAGCATAATGGCCTAGTGAGATGCTTTTACTGTAGTTTCTGTAGCATAATGGCCTATTGAGATGCTTTTACTGTAGTTTCTGTAGCATATTGGTCTAGTGAGATGCTTATACTGTAGTTTCTGTAGCATATTGGTCTAGTGAGATGCTTTTACTGTACGTTTCTGTAGCATATTGGTCTAGTGAGATGCTTTTACTGTAGTTTCCTGTAGCATAATGGCCTATTGAGATGCTTTTACTGTAGTTTCTGTAGCATATTGGTCTAGTGAGATGCTTTTACTGTAGTTTCTGTAGCATAATGGCCTATTGAGATGCTTTTACTGTAGTTTCTGTAGCATATTGGTCTAGTGAGATGCTTTTACTGTAGTTTCTGTAGCATAATGGCCTATTGAGATGCTTTTACTGTAGTTTCTGTAGCATATTGGTCTAGTGAGATGCTTTTACTGTACTTTCTGTAGCATAATGGTCTAGTGAGATGCTTTTACTGTAGTCTTCCTGTAGCATAATGGTCTAGTGAGATGCTTTTACTGTACTTTCTGTAGCATATTGGTCTAGTGAGATGCTTTTACTGTAGTTTCTGTAGCATATTGGTCTAGTGAGATGCTTTTACTGTAGTTTCCGTAGCATAATGGCCTAGTGAGATGCTTTTACTGTAGTTTCTGTAGCATAATGGCCTAGTGAGATGCTTTTACTGTAGTTTCTGTAGCATAATGGCTATTGAGATGCTTTTACTGTAGTTTCTGTAGCATATTGGTCTAGTGAGATGCTTTTACTGTAGTTTCCGTAGCATAATGGCCTAGTGAGATGCTTTTACTGTAGTTTCCTGTAGCATATTGGTCTAGTGAGATGCTTTTACTGTAGTTTCTGTAGCATAATGGTCTAGTGAGATGCTTTTACTGTAGTTTCTGTAGCATATTGGTCTAGTGAGATGCTTTTACTGTAGTTTCCGTAGCATAATGGCCTAGTGAGATGCTTTTACTGTAGTTTCCGTAGCATATTGGTCCTAGTGAGATGCTTTTACTGTAGTTTCCGTAGCATAATGGTCTAGTGAGATGCTTTTACTGTACTTTCTGTAGCATATTGGTCTAGTGAGATGCTTTTACTGTAGTTTCCGTAGCATAATGGCCTAGTGAGATGCTTTTACTGTAGTTTCTGTAGCATAATGGCCTATTGAGATGCTTTTACTGTAGTTTCTGTAGCATATTGGTCTAGTGAGATGCTTTTACTGTAGCTTTCTGTAGCATATTGGTCTAGTGAGATGCTTTTACTGTAGTTTCTGTAGCATATTGGTCTAGTGAGATGCTTTTACTGTAGTTTCAGTAGCATAATGGCCTAGTGAGATGCTTTTACTGTAGTTTCCGTAGCATAATGGCCTAGTGAGATGCTTTTACTGTAGTTTCTGTAGCATAATGGTCTATTGAGATGCTTTTACTGTAGTTTCTGTAGCATAATGGCCTAGTGAGATGCTTTTACTGTAGTTTCCGTAGCATAATGGTCTAGTGAGATGCTTTTACTGTAGTTTCCGTAGCATAATGGCCTATTGAGATGCTTTTACTGTAGTTTCCGTAGCATAATGGTCTAGTGAGATGCTTTTACTGTAGTTTCCTGTAGCATAATGGTCTAGTGAGATGCTTTTACTGTAGTTTCTGTAGCATATAGGTCTAGTGAGATGCTTTTACTGTAGTTTCCTGTAGCATAATGGTCTAGTGAGATGCTTTTACTGTAGTTTCCGTAGCATAATGGTCTAGTGAGATGCTTTTACTGTAGTTTCTGTAGCATAATGGTCTAGTGAGATGCTTTTACTGTAGTTTCCGTAGCATAATGGTCCTAGTGAGATGCTTTTACTGTAGTTTCCTGTAGCATAATGGTCCTAGTGAGATGCTTTTACTGTAGTTTCTGTAGCATATTGGTCTAGTGAGATGCTTTTACTGTAGTTTCCGTAGCATAATGGTCTAGTGAGATGCTTTTACTGTAGTTTCGTAGCATAATGGCCTAGTGAGATGCTTTTACTGTAGTTTCCGTAGCATAATGGCCTAGTGAGATGCTTTTACTGTAGTTTCCGTAGCATAATGGCCTAGTGAGATGCTTTTACTGTAGTTTCTGTAGCATATTGGTCTAGTGAGATGCTTTTACTGTAGTTTCTGTAGCATAATGGTCTAGTGAGATGCTTTTACTGTAGTTTCCTGTAGCATATTGGTCTAGTGAGATGCTTTTACTGTAGTTTCCGTAGCATAATGGCCTAGTGAGATGCTTTTACTGTAGTTTCTGTAGCATAATGGCTCTAGTGAGATGCTTTTACTGTAGTTTCTGTAGCATAATGGCCTAGTGAGATGCTTTTACTGTAGTTTCGTAGCATAATGGCCTAGTGAGATGCTTTTACTGTAGTTTCCGTAGCATATTGGTCTAGTGAGATGCTTTTACTGTAGTTTCCGTAGCATATTGGTCTAGTGAGATGCTTTTACTGTAGTTTCTGTAGCATATTGGTCTAGTGAGATGCTTTTACTGTACTTTCAGTAGCATATTGGTCTAGTGAGATGCTTTTACTGTAGTTTCCTGTAGCATATTGGTCTAGTGAGATGCTTTTACTGTAGTTTCTGTAGCATAATGGCCTAGTGAGATGCTTTTACTGTAGTTTCCGTAGCATAATGGCCTAGTGAGATGCTTTTACTGTAGTTTCTGTAGCATAATGGCCTATTGAGATGCTTTTACTGTAGTTTCAGTAGCATATTGGTCTAGTGAGATGCTTTTACTGTACTTTCAGTAGCATATTGGTCTAGTGAGATGCTTTTACTGTAGTTTCCGTAGCATAATGGTCTAGTGAGATGCTTTTACTGTAGTTTCCGTAGCATAATGGTCTAGTGAGATGCTTTTACTGTAGTTTCTGTAGCATAATGGTCTAGTGAGATGCTTTTACTGTAGTTTCCGTAGCATAATGGTCTAGTGAGATGCTTTTACTGTAGTTTCTGTAGCATAATGGTCTAGTGAGATGCTATTACTGTAGTTTCTGTAGCATAATGGCCTAGTGAGATGCTTTTACTGTAGTTTCCGTAGCATAATGGCCTAGTGAGATGCTTTTACTGTAGTTTCCGTAGCATAATGGCCTAGTGAGATGCTTTTACTGTAGTTTCCGTAGCATAATGGTCCTAGTGAGATGCTTTTACTGTAGTTTCCGTAGCATAATGGTCTAGTGAGATGCTTTTACTGTAGTTTCCGTAGCATAATGGTCTAGTGAGATGCTTATTACTGTAGTTTCGTAGCATAATGGTCTAGTGAGATGCTTTTACTGTACTTTCTGTAGCATAATGGTCTAGTGAGATGCTTTTACTGTACTTCTCTGTAGCATAATGGCCTATTGAGA